>JAVCKT010029955.1:0-19666 GCA_032273925.1 Rhynchotus rufescens | reverse complement strand
TCTTTAATTTGTACTCCCTTCTTTTGGAGGAAGATGGAATGGCAGCCAAGTGAGGAGCGCGCAGAAAAAACAAAAACCCCTGCTGAGAAAAACCCTGCAAGAGCATAGACCGTTATGGAAGACCCTATTTCCCTGGTCCCAGCCCAGGGAACAGGAAAAGCAAGACTGAAAAAAAAAATTTTTTTGTTTTGTTTTTTAATATCTAAAGCTTTTTCTATGCTCATGTATTTTCAGTCAACACTGCTGTCAGAAAATATGTTCTGTATAATATATATCAACAGGCAGTCCCATGTGAATTTTATGTATAATTATTCGTACCAGATACAATTTGTGTGGTGGTATAAAGGTACATTGCATTTTATTGTTAAGTAAAGAGAGAAGCATCTGCATTCCCCCTCCAAGTTTATGGCATCTTAGTCCACAGAAGACCACTGTATCCATCCATTCTCACCTCAAAGTATAATTTACACTCAAACTATAATTTCTTCAGGTTCACCCAAAGTGTGAGACCCTGAAAATCCACAGTCTTTTAGATGAGTGCTTGGGCAATGTGTTGAACTAGAAAGTGAAGCCAGTTACAGAATTGTAGGACAGCACTAAAGGAGGTGATATCCCTTCTAACGTGTGGTTACTTGCACCTCCAGTGAGATGTCCAGCGGGACGGTTTGCAATAGGGTTTGTGACAGCCACCTGTTCACCAGGATTTGCATGGAGTTTTACCAGTTTCTCATAGAGGAAGCCACTATGTCTGCATCACATTGCAGCCATTATCCAGCCAATTAGGAGATTAAATTAGCTCACTGATACTTGCAGAATGTCTGTGAGCGAACAGAGATTTGTATGAATATTGAATTTGAACAAGATCAATTTTTCATGGTCCATAAATGGTACTGTAAATGTGCAAAGTTGACATTCATGGCTCCTGCTCACAATTCAGTGGTCTGTGTTTAATTCCCCACAGATGGGGCTGAGAGGTTATGTTCACATTTACTTCAGAAAATATTCAAGAAGGAAGATTTCTTGCAGCTCCACCTGTTTTTAAAGCCAGCTTTGGAGAAACACAGAAATCTGCAATTTGAGAAAGCAGCTCACAAATATTTTATTTCTGTTTCTTTCCTTTTTTTTTCTTTTCTTCTTGCCAGCCCAGAGTTCTGTTATCTTATACTCATTTTGATAAGTTACCTTAGCCTTTCTGTCTGCACATGCAAGGAAACAAATCCAGCCCCACTTCCAATGCAAGTTTAGACAACGTGGTTAAATTAACAGCTTGAACATTAGAAAAAGAGATTAGGATAATTAATGCCAAGATGATAGAACTAGGAATGTTTTGTACTGAAGGTAGGGCCACTATTTGGGAGGCCAAAAGAGGAGTTTTACCACCAGCTTGCAACAGGTTCTAACAACAAAGCCTGAAAACTCAAATCACGTTGCCTCAAAACACTAGAGTCAAGCTTTCAAAAACCAAATGCCAAAGACTGGTCTCCTAAATTCAAGTGCAAGCACCTGAAATAAGTCTATTTTCCCCCTTTAAGAGGAATAGCTAGAAGCTCACAGTACTCTAAAAAATTGAGCTTTTCATTGGGTTACTTAGTGTGTTTTCAGAACTGGCCAAAGAAACAGAAGTATGACACCTTAAAACATATTTCCCTAAGGGTATTTTAAAGGAGAAACTGATAGCAGAAACAGAGTGTTGTTCAAGAAACACAACTAAAAATACCATGAGAAAAAAGGGTGTTTTGCTAGAGTGTTCAGCAGCCTAGCAATACTCAATACAACTATCTGAAAAACATGCATTTCTCCTACATCTGTACTTCTATCTTTAATATAAGTATTACAGACTTATATAGCACTACAAGGAAGGAATGTGAAGACAACTTTACTACTGCCAGCATCATATCTCTTAATTCAGATTAGGTGTTATCAAAAGCTCTGAAATTAATTCAGGTTTTTTTTTTTGAACTAAAGAAATTCTATAATTCCTTGCTCCAGGGTCTGTTCAGTGCCCTCCCTAAAGACACTGAGATTGTGAAATAATTAAAAGCACATTTCTTGACCTGGCATTATTACTCACTGTCAAACTGCCAGGCTCTTCACACAAAATACAACCACATATAACTATACTGGAATTAATGGCACTGGTTACATAGACACAGTCAAACTTCAGAAAGGGAGTTTCAAGGCCAATGGGAAAGGGAAATGCTTGATTCACTTTTGAACTATTTACAATGAGCAAGATCCAGTGAAATGTCCTACATGAATTTTATTATTTAGAGGTATTTTTGCAAGGAACAAATATCAGCTTATTGAAGCCCAGTTTCAAAGTTCTTCAGCCTTCACAGAGCATGTCATCACAAATGCTGTTTCATAAGAACAGATGAAATCACTATTCTCAGTCGTAGAACTCTCAGTCACACTATCGTGAGATAGTACTTGATTCCTATACGTATGGTCTGATGCTTACAGAATGGCTTCTCAGCTGGTACTGGGTAGTCTCTGAAGACACTCAGAATCCCATAAGCCAAATTTCTCAAGAGAAACCTTTGAACTCTACCTTTAGAAAGGAACTAAAACCTTGAATTTTTGCGTTACATTAATGAACCTGAGTGTCTTGTGTTTTAAGATGAAATTTATTGTTATTATGCCTGTAATCTTCTTTGATAGATGCAAGAAATTTGATTTTTACAAAGTATGTATGCAAGAAGTAGGAATGCTGGTTAAATCCAAGGTTAAACTCATAAGTAAAAATGGCTGATTTTGAAGAGTGCTGAGAACTCCGGAGCTCATCAGTTCCCATTCACATCACTGGGAATTTGAGGTGTTCAGAACATTTGAATTTACATTTTCATAAATGTTTCACCTTGGCACCAGAATACAGATTATCAAAACCTTCTGTTCTTTTGTCTTAATGCCCCAAATGAGAGGACATGAAATGGTTCAAAGTTTGGAGGACACAGACTCAATGCTCCCCTAAACTCCAGCTTTGCTAATGCCTATAAAGCTACTCACCCCAAATGGAAATACCAAGAAGTATTGGTTCCATTTGAAAATCTTAATCTTAAAAGTAGAAAAACTTGGAATTTACAGCAGATAAAAAAATCAGCCATTTGGAAAGTTGTTCCCAGTAGAGAAGCAATCAGAAATACATTCAGAAACATTCTTCTCTCTCTTCTCAGCAGAAGGTGCTAGAAAATCGCTTCATCTGGTGATTACATCCCAGAGCAACATTAACTTCGTTTGATCTCTAAACTACTCTGTCCTCAGCAATTTGTGGCTTTCTGTGTACCCTTACACCTCCAGCTTGAATCCATCCAAAAAAATATTCCTCCCCCAAAACACACATCCTTTTGTTTATTTTTACCTACCCTCCTGCCTGTTTAGCTGTACACTACTCTATTATGTGGTCTCTGTGTTTTCCAGGCAGATTTTCCTCATCTAAGGGAGCTCTCAAGTGAAGGCTATTTGAATAAATGAGGATGATGTAGCCCACCCACTCTAAGCCCCTTCTCTGTCTTCTCCAAGCTGGCCTTTACTAAGAGCCAAGGCTGGAAAAGTCTAAAGGGATTCCTTTATCCTTTAATATGACTAGCTGCAGATCTTTGCAATTTAATATTTTTGGTATAATTATAAAAAAAAAAAAAAAAAAAAAAAAAGCCCAGATAGCTACTTAGAAAAATAGGCTTTTGAAGACTTCTTTTCTTGCCCCAGAACATGAGCTAACTCCTTAACTAATTTTTATAATATCTGTGTATCTTAAATATAGTTTCTACAAATCCTCAGAAGTCCCTAAAGTCCAAACAAATGAATATTTAACATTACAATAATGTATCTGTGCATAGAGAATGAGTTTTGGGCCTTCAGTCTGTCTGCCAGAACGGATACTTTTCTGAGATGCCCTAGTGATTACAGCAAACTGAGATTTCACTGGGCAGTGAATTTTGATTTCCCTATGAAAATCATTCAGATCATCATTGCAAAGCCTGCATTTGCAGATGGAGGATCAGGTTGTTGCTTGAAGAAACCTAAGAGGGAAAGGTTTTACATGTTGAAGAGCTACAAGCAGGTTCACTTCAAATAATGCTTGGAGGTGAGGGATGGGAGGTGAGGGGCTCTTTTTGTACTAGAGTCATTGCTGAATATCACATGGCAAGTCTCAGAGTGACAGCTTTTGTTTTCAAAGACTATTGAAAAGTTAACGAAGTAAAGAAGATATAATCATTCAGGTAAGGCAGGATACAAAGCAGGCCAGGGCTTGCACTAAAAATGCATAAAGTTATTTCACTAAAAGACAGAGGCACTTGCCCATGGCAGGTGCAAAACTTAGGCAGTGCTCTGATTGCCTCAAGAAAGGAAAAAACCTGCAGAAGATGTTGAGACATGTTCTAAGCCTCCTCAACAGCCGTTCTCTTTTTTTTTTTTCCTTTTTTCTTTTTCTTTTTTTTCCCCTTGTGAAATACTTTAGGTCGTATCTTTATTGTCTGCCAGCAAAGGCTGTGGTTTGCAAGGCTCCAAGCAATCGAGGAGGGAGAGCAAAGACAAAAATCTTTCGTGGCTTAGAAAAGTCTCTGAATCAGGAGATTTCTTTTTTATGACAGGGATGATATGGCAGAGTTTTAAAATATGTGTCTGCTGTAAATCAGAAAAAGGACAAATATTTGAGGCTGACTCATGTTCATCTGACTCTGCACATGGATTTTAAGAAAAATGTCAACCTCACCTCAGATGATGCTTGAAATCCCTGAGTGTTTGGTTTCATTGGCTTGCCACTGCTGTTAATTGTTCAGGTCTTGCTGCTTTTGAGACATGCTTGGCTTTTAAGTGTGAATCAATATTGTCATTTCAGAGACTACCCTAATCGGTGCCAACTTCCTAGCTCCCTCGTGTTTCACACTATATGCAGATTGATTCACACTCAGGCTCTGCTCTAGAGCAAATCTCCTCACTTGTGGAAAATACCATGTGGAATGGGATATGGTATGAGCTGGATTTCTGCCCCACTGCAGCATGGATGTGAGCTCTGAACCAGTCCCTGGTGCTTCCACCATGTGACATGACCTGGGATGCTTCTTTTGGCGTTACAAGATGATTTATGTCACTTACTAAAGGAGGTATTAGAAATAGCTGAGAGCATATGGGCTCTGTGAAAGTAGTCATTCTAGAAGCTTCAATTCATCAGCTCAGCTGCTCCTAGGGAATCTCACCATGGCAGTGGAGAGAGCGGAGAGATTTGGCTACCCACTTCTACAAAACCAGAGTGTAAACTGGTTTTCTTGCTGTGCCTGTGCCCTGAGCTGTATAGTCACAACGCTGCCATACTGGGCTCCCATAGGAATTCATGAATCTTTCTCTTCCAGAAGGACCCTTTCACCCCCAACTTTCCAAAGAAAGGTCCCAAAGTTAGGGCCTTGTGGGGAGATGGACCACATGAGTGCTGTTCCCCTGGCCTCTCCAAGGGCAGCTCTCTCACATGCTCAGCAGAGATCGCAAGGGATACTGCAAGAGGACTTTTGTTCAGATGCCTATAAAACAAGGATGGAAGGACATGCTGGAAACAGCAGGAGCTCTTACAAAGTAGAATCCTTTAGATTTCATGAATCACCAAGCAATTAACCTCCAAAGTAGCCAGAAGAAACAGACAAACTCACTTGATATCTTAAGAGCCAAGAGATGCCAATCAGTCAGGCCAAACCCATCACCACATGACTATGCATCGATAACTATCCTGCTAGCTTTTTTATTTACTTATTTTTGATTAAAGACTCCCAGTGGAAGTAAGGAGTAGTGGAGATGCAGCGCAATGGAAACAATTAATTTGGCCTGGAAATTAAAGGTACTTAAAATAAGTTTAACTTATCACTATCATTTGAAGAAAAATAGAAGCAGCCAAATTTGTACTATACATTATTGCTCAAGCTCAGCCGTACCTGGAAGAGTCAGAAGCAGGCACTGACCTGCATACATTTTTCCAGCCCCAGCCCTTGATGATATGAGTAAGAGAAGGAAAACAGAGGAAGCTTTGAAAAACACAAGCTCAAAGGTCTTAAGTGCCTAAATCATTTTCATCAGTGTGCTGCACACAAAGAACTGTGCAGCCTAACAAACTTCCTTGCAAAGCAGACGGCAGAGGGGATTGAGCCAGGAAGAAAATTCCCTCCTGGATGTAGCAGCTTGTTTGTTTTTTTGTTGGATACTCACACATGCAGACACACACCTGTCCCTCTCCTGTCCTCCCTTTCGCACACATCCAGAACCAGGCTGCAGGACTGAGCAGGAGACATGTCCTTGGGAGAGTGATTCCTCCCCTCCCAGCCCGTCCTTGCTGCCTCTGCCATCCGCCAGAGCAAAAGGTGCTTTCTGTCAGAGAGGAATTTTGGTGCCTACAAGTAGATAGAAGGTGTGCAAGGGAGAGGCATGGTTATTGGAGAGGCATGGTTATTGCCGTGGTTTCCTTTAGCCTGCTCTCCAGCAGCCTTCCAGGCACGCTCCCTTCCTAGTGAGGCAGGCCGCAGCTCACTTGATCTTTCCACATCAAACTAAAATGCTTCTTTACTTCTATCTCCCTGCCATCCTTTTCCCCTCATTTCCCATCCTGAGTTCCTCTCAGCTCCAGGTGTGTGTTTTGAAATCACTCACCAAGCTGAGTCTCCCTACATGAGCCAGATAAGCCATAAGGCCAAGTGAAAACAGATCAAAAATACCACTTTTCTTTTGGCAAAACTCTACAGCCTTCAAGGTAGTTACAAACTAGGTAGAGAGTATTTATGGTGGCTGCTTGAACTTGGGCTGTCTGACATAAGACAAGGGTTGTGGCTGAGAGAAGAGCCTTGGCATGGTTTGCAAGGAGCAGTCAGGTGATAAAAGGAGCTCAAAAACGTTAATTGGGAATTGCAATGTGCAGCTTACAACTATTAGGTCTTTTTAGGATAATGGGGTCATTACATTGATGTGCTTTCTGTGTAAGGCGCATTGTTAAAGGAATGTAGATATGTTTTATCTACAGTCTACATGGGGTTTCAAACTCCAGAACTTTCAGATTCAAATTCACAGTCACGAATACAGAAGCAAACTAATGGGAATGGTATAACAACATAGAATTGTGGGAAATGACTGATTTCCCCTTGTGAATGCCTTAACTGAGAACTATGAGAGACAAAGGTGTCCATAACTCTAAAGTTCTCATCACCTTTGTACAGAGCTCCCGATAGGGCAGGGAGTTATATTGACATATTGTGATATGTCAATATAATCTTATTGGTCCAAGTGAGATGTGAACCCTAACTGAGAGGATTTTTCTAGCACAAAGAAGGATAGCTTGACAGGAAAGATGAGAAGAAATACTGGGTTCAGAGTTATATTTTGATCCAAGATCTCCTCAGAGTAGAATTTTGTTTCAGATTCCCAGCCTGCCTGTCCATGCTCAGACACTTTAACCAAGGATATTTGATGTCAACAAATCTAGCCCTTTTCAAAGCAATAGGAAATTCATGCAATTAATCGGTTGACATATTAAAGCAACAGCTTCAGAGGAAATCACTCCAGAACATCATGAGAGAGGCAATTCAGGCTAAATGAAGAAGGTGAAAAATCTCAATGGAAAACAAATCGCTAATCCCAAAACAAGAGACCTCAAAGAGGAGCTTGCAGCTAATAAGCCAGCTGTGTGTTTTGCAGTTCCATGAAACACAGGGATATAGATGTGATCTAGGAATTAGTAGTTTGCCTTCCTTGTTGTGTGCCTTCCTGTAGAGGAAAGGGAGGACCATATGTCAGGAATCTCCCATATAATAACAAAGGACTGACATTTGCAGAAACCCTGGATTTCACCTGCCTATAGACAAAAATGTAGCATCTGATCACATTTCTTAGCAGAAGCAATAACTGCAGAACTGTGTAATTTTTTTTTCTTTTATAGAAAGGTGGCAGCTACTTGTGCCTATCACATGGTAAGAAGGACATTCCAGCAAAAATGGAAGAAAAAAAAAATCTCAGCTTTAAGTTGTGGATGTCCATTGGATCCAAATCTGAGTTAGTAGGAAGTGGCTGTTATTCTGAGCTGAATTCAGGAGTTAAAGACCTCTTCAAGCTCATGTTCAAAAGTAATCTGAGAGGACTATTTTTGGCTTAGAAGAGCTGCTCTGATAAGGTTTTCAATACTGAAAGTGGCAATTTTTCTGCTGCTTTGTGCTGAAATCTCAGGAAAGACTTTTTGCAAGATGTCTTCCTGTCTCTACACACTGAGGAACAATCTTAGCACTGGCTTGGCCTGAAAAATACACTTAAAGGAAAGGCACAAATCAAATTAGAACCCAAAAGTCGCCCCCTGTGATTCACTCATCTCTGCAGGGATGAAATGCCACCAAATGGACTAAAAACATATTAAAAAATGTTTTGTAATTATCTTGGCAGTACATTTACTGCAATTATGAGGAAATTGCATTTAACCACATGTTTTATGGGTTTAATTTTCTGTTCAATTAATGCAATTGTTTTGCAATTGTTAATTCTTAACTTCAGCTCAAATGTTTAATAACAAGGGAGAAGATATTTTTTAAAGAGTTTTATGGAGCTGATTTATTTTGCGCATAATAATGAGATCAGGTTGTTATAAAATTAACGAATTCTTTATTAAATAGTCAGCTTTACTGATCTTCACTGCAAGCTGCATCTCTACATGGCACCTGTACATTCTGATGTGTTGTCATAACCCTCAGAGCTATGTAAACAAGCAAGTCCTGTCGTGTTGCTGGCTGACTCCAGTAATCACAGAGACAGACAAAGTGATCTCCAAGGAGTCAGGTATACATACGCACATAAAGAAAAAAAAAAAGAAAAAAGAAAGTAAAGAGGGAAGGAGCACAGGTTAAGCAACAGGATGATTTAAAAAAATATATGCTTAATGGGGAAGGAGGTGAATCATTTCAAAACTCAAAAGGAATAGAAGATGAGTATATCCAAACAGCTAAATTACTGATCCCAAAGCCCAGTTTTCACAGGTGCTATAGTCTTATAGTTGTCACTGAGGGAAAACCAGTACCTCCAGGAGAAAAAAAATACTTTGGTGCATATATTTTTTATCCTGGTTTGATATCTAGGCCCTACTGTTTTCTCATAGCCAATTTTGAAGCATGTAACTCTCAGCAACAGTTCCTCTGGTTCATCCACAGGTTTTCAAAGAGAAGATTTATAAGTCAATATAGTGTTAGTAGGAGTATGGACAGCCAGATTCTTAACTGGCATAAATCAGCGTTGTGCCACCAATGTATGTTGTGCAATGTTGATTTACACTAGGTACAAAATTAGCCCACACTGTTCTGCCATGAAAAAAATATAACCACCAGCAGCAACACGGTAAAACACACCAAGTTACTCTTTTTTTTTTTTTTTTCCCTCCTTCTGTCTGGACCAGAGAGACAGATTTTGATCACTGTCGCATTCTCCTTTCATTTATCCAATTTAGTGCTGCTTGGCTCCAGAGGTGAAATTTTTTGGAAGAGCCCAGTGTTATGCTGGAATGCTCCCACAGTGGAATCAGTTTGATGCCAAAGCTAACTGATTTATAAAATCCTGAAATAAGAGAGGTCATTCCCAAATTATGATATGCACTGAATTGTTTCTGAGAGAACATAAAGAAATGGAGAAACTTACCAAAAAGTGACTAATGGTGGTGGTGTGTCTATAAGAGAAGAAATGGAAAAAAAAATGTTGTCCAGTGGTATCTGATGGAGTTTCAGTCTGATTTTTAATGTTCTTGCCCCTCAGTCACTTGCAGATCTGAAAGACCAGTAATACTTCTCAGTGACATGCCCTTAAAATCGTGAGATACCTGTTTTGAGCTTCAGAGAAACATAAAACTTCATAAAGTAAGTATCGTGCATTTTGCATTTGCTTTATCTGCATCACTTAACTATCCAAAAGCACCTCTCCAACAGAATTAAAATATTGAGGCAAACATCAAAGTTCTGACTCCTCCAGCAATCATGTATGCATTGCAGTGCATACTTTCATTTGATCAAACCATCTGCAACAACAGGGAGAAGCAACTTGATTGAAGGTTCAGACCTTTGCTTTGAAATAGCCAAAGATTTGCCTGTCGTCCTTTGAATTCCCCATGGTGTTCTCAGACACTTAAGGAATCGCTGGCAGATAAGCCCTTCAAACAGTGGCTGCTCAAGTCTCGCCAGTCATATCTGACTGCAGCACGCTTTCCTTTGCTGCCTTGTATGATTAAAGAAGAGTTTCCACAAGTGGTTTTCTTACTGATGGAGGCCAGAAATGATGCTTTCACCACTCTTCTTTCAAGGTTTTAAGATGCCTTTTCCCAGGGTCAACACAATAAAAAAAAAAAAAAAAAAAAGGAAAATACTGACTCAAAAGGAGGAGCAAAACACAAACCAATATTTTGCCAAATAGAAATGCAAGCAATGAAAGGGGGCTTCAGCCAGATTTCCAAGCCCATACCTCTCAGCAAGCCCTCTCTGAGTTGTGCTGCACAGCCACGCACACCTGCAAGGTGGTGTGCAGCTCCAGGAAGGTATATATGTTAATGTGAGTGCCCTCCTGTGGTACTGTACTGTCAGTTAGGCTCAGGAAAGAAAAGCCACTTGTTACCCTGCAGCAACCTGCTCTTGCAGAGTCAGGTTTCATGACAGGTTAGCTCTCCTGTATTGCACTGTACTGGCAAAGCAATTAGAATAAGCTGTTGGAATCACCCTTGGTCAAGCCAATCTGGAAATCCTCCTAGGAGCATGGGAACGAAGCAGCAAAGCTCTTCACAGTGTTGATGCTGTATTGAACAATGTCATTAAGGGCTGGGTTCAGCCGCAGTTGCGAGCTATTATGGTTTGTTTATTGTTAGCATTGCCCAGCCCGGCCTTTTAGGCAGAGGAGCTTAGTGTGTGAATGGCAGCACCTGAGCCAGAGAGACTGCTGCCCTCCAGTTTTGATTTCAGCAAGATTATGTTCCTCAACACTGGATGATAGGGAAACAGGGCTCCAGCATGAGAAACATTTGTAAGCAGGGAAGAAGCAGCATTCACCTTGTTGGCTCCCAAGTTTAGCTTGGACAATCTTGCAGCTGTTTTTCTAAAGGAATGCTATGGCAACAGAAGCGAGCTGAAAGAGTGGAGAAGTGTGCTGAGGAACCACAAATGACCTTGCTCAAGGAGTTTTGGGCTCCCCAGTATAAGACAACATGGAGCTTCTAGAGAGGGTCCAGCAGAGAGCAACAAAGATGATTAAGGGATTGGAGCATCTCTCGTATGAGAGAATGAGTGAGTTGGGCCTCTTTAGCTTGGAGAAGAGAAGGCTGAGAGGGGATATGATTAATATGTATAAGTACCTGAATGGAGAATGTAGGGAGGAAGGGGCCAAGCTCTTCTCATGGGTGTCCAGTGACAGAACAAGGGGAAATAGGTACAAGTTGAAACACAAGAAGTTCCATCTCCAGGTGAGGAGGAACTTCTTTACTGTGAGGGTGACAGAGCAGTAGAACAGGCTGCCCAGGGAGGCTGTGGAGTCTCCTTCTCTGGAGGTCTTCAAACCCGCCTGGACGTCACCCTGTGCCACATGCTCTAGGTGACCCTGCTTGAGCAGGAAGGTTGGACCTCTAGAGGTCCAACTCTAGAGGCTGGATCTCTAGAGGTCCCTTCCAACCTTGAACATTCTGTGATTCCGTGATAGCCCATCAACACAACCCCAAGAGATCTTGAGGTTGCTGGGAACAGGGAGAAAAGGAACATAAATCCTGCTCTGGCTTCAAAACCTTATAAGGCCTGGGTCTGACCTTTCACCTTTATTTCTATTATCTATTTTAGAAACTAGGATAATCAGAACAGCAAATTTTTTCAAGTATGGATTAACTCTCTCCCAAGTGGGACCAGAGTGGCTCAGGGCTGTGCATTACACCACAGGAAGCTACAGAAGACCAGTCACTTCATTTTACTTCTCTAAAATCTCTCAGCGATGATGTTTATAGCATCCCTTGTTCAACTTTCTCCTTGCTGTCAGCAATACTTCAATCCATCTCTGCAATCAAAATATTCAGAAAAACAACTGACATCTCCAGTCAACCGACTAGTAACTTAGTTTTTTCTTTGTATATAATACAAAGCAGTAAGAAACAGCATATTTTAGCCTACACTTCAAGGCAATTAGCCTGATTCTCTGAGAATCATGGCTGAGACCTTGAGTTCTCACTATTCTCAAGGACTGTCTCTCTGAAAAACACCCCGCCTTTTTCATATCTTCCTTTGGATATTGTGTCAAACTTTCAGTACTCAGGCTTGAAAATGTTGCCCATACCTATTTACTCATCCTTGTAATTAGATAACAGTGATGGGAGGAGTTCATCTTTCTTTTACACAACTCAAGTAAGGGCATGTCCACTACCTTTCTCTGGAAATTACTCATTTTAATAGCCTTGCCTTTCAACTGTTTTACTTTACAATCGGATGACTTTAAAAGCTTGCCCTCTTTTCAGTCCAAAAGGGATATTCATTCTCTCTTCTTAATCACTTTAAGAAGTATCACTTCATTTGAAGGAAGTACTAGATCAATAAGTTTAGATTAGGATCTCTACAGAACAGGAACAAGTGTCCTGATACTGCCTTGACAGAGTATCTAAAGTATGGTTGTAGGAATTGCTTTAAAACAATTGTCTATTGTCTCAGATATTTCTCTACCCTTATTTAGCACTTCACTTTTTCATTAGGACTGCCAAAATAAGAGTCCATTTCTGGCCACTTGAGTACATATATTGGAATATAGGTATTTTCCTCAGAAATTGATTGCAACTTATCAGTTTCATTTCTAGAAAGCTACCAAATGGAAAGTGATGCATTTAGAGTCCCTACCTAAACTAGAATGTTTGAACATCTGACCTAGAACATCAGTTCACTGAGACACATCCCTGTAAATACAGTTTCAATTAACAGAAAAAAAAATTGCATTTGATAAGTAGTTAATCCAGTTTATGCTTTAATCCCTTCCAGTATTTTAAAGAAAAAAAAACAAAATGGCCAAATACTGAGGAACTGAAATTAGCAACTGAATACAAAGTAATGTTCTCCCACAAAGGGGAAAGGAGAGCAGAGTAGAGCAGAGTAGAGATAGAAGGAAAGGGCAGGTGCAAGCAGAGACGGATAGAGAGGGAGAGAACTTCTGTATTACTTTTTATTTAAAACTTTTGCATGATGGCTACCCTAACCTCTGTCTTTGCATCATTTTTCTTATATATATTATTATATATATTGAAAATATAATGTCAAACTATTCCACACTTCAATGTCTTTAACCAAAAACTGCCCTCATGCGGTGAAGAAACTGCTGATATCTCCCTATAGAAATAGGTATGGACTGACCCTTTTTAGGGCACTATCCCTCCAGATTTCTGGGAAACGCAGGTGTCATAATGCCCTTTCAGATCTGAGTATAAGGAAAACACCTTAATCATCTTTCTGCCTTACTGATGATTAGAGTGGTTTTATGAATCATAAAATAAAATGACTACCCCATGAGTTCCAGCCAGTAGATAAACAGCTAAAAATACTAATAGAATAACACAGTCTAAAGAAAAAGAAAAAAAGAAAAAAAGCAAACATTACTACATCTCCCAGAAGGAGAAAGAAATAGTATCTGCCATTACTTGATCCCATCCAAATACTTCTCATTTCTGAATCAGATGGGTCTGTGATGTTCTGATAATCACTGCCATAATGTTCCCTGCACAGAAATTCTGTCTTGCCTGTAATCACACAGACAGCTCAAAATATGCTTGAGTGAATCTAGAGCACTGCAAAAGGAAACCATTAAATGCTAGCCACCATCTCTCCTCTTACATGCTTGAGGAAAGTGTTGTCATAAAATCATAGAAAAGCTCTTGAAGGAAAATCTCTGAAGGTTGCCTGGTCCAGCCTTCCTCTCAGAATAAGACAATGACCAACAAAAGAGAGCTCAGCCATGGCTTTGTCTAGCCGAATCTTGAAAACCTATAGGGATTATGATTCCACTACTTCTTTAGATACTTCTCCAGTGCTGCCCTTCCAGCAAAGGAATGGAGTTTTCATAATGTCCAGGATGAACCTTTCAAGTCACAAACAACAATTTCTCTCCCCTGGACTGCCTGTGTTACTGTTTCTTGCCAGCTAGTTGCCTGCAACTATAACTTCACTATCCAGTAATTTCTTATCTATCAAACTAAACAATCCATGTCCTTCACTCTCTCCTAGAAGGACCTGCGTTCTATGTCTCTTAAGTATACTGATAAACTGCCACTGGACTCTATCTCATTTCTCAAGTTAGCTCTGTAACTGGAGGAACCAAATCTGGCACAGTATTTCAGGTGGTGCCTAGCCAATGCCGAGTAGAGACAGTTCCTTCACTCTGCTGTCTAAGCCCCTCCTAATATAGTATGTGGTTTCTCTTATTTACACTAAGAGTACATTGTTAGGTTATATGCAGTTTGGCATCTGTCAAAACCCTCAGGTCCTTTCTGGCAGCACTGTTTCTCATCCAATCAGTTCCCAGCCTGCACCCATGCGGAGTGTTGCTCCACTCCAAGTGCAGAACTTTGCACTTCTGCAAGTCATGCTTTTTCAGCTTTTGTTGGTCCAGTCCTCAAGCTTCCCTCAGACCTTACAGTTCTACCACACAGTGTGTCAACCACTCCCTGAGATTTGCCATCATCCACTAATCTACTAAAGGTACATTTTGCTAAATTATTCACAGCACCGATAAGAACATTGAATAATGAGTTCTAGTATCAGCCCTTTGGCTACTTGGCTAAGAGAATGTGCTCCATGATTTTTCCAAAGGCTAAAATAAGGTTGACAAGTAATTCCCCATCTCCTCCTTTTGCTCTTGTTAAGAAGGACAATTTTGAGGACCTTCTCCAGCTCCCATGGTTTTTCACTGATGGCAGAAAAGAGTTCAGAAATCACAGTAGTCAATTCCACACCCTCAGATGTATCCCACCAATTAGAGTATTCCTTAACTTTTTGTTCCTCCACTGCTGGTCACACATCTCCTTCCAATCTATATTGGTATGGACAGAGGCAAGCTCTACCTCTGAAAGTCAGCAAAGGTATTGAATACTTCAACCTTTTGCATGTCATCTACCTCTATTTTTTTTCCCCCATTTACCAATTGACTCATATTTTTTTTTTCTGAATTTCCTTTACTATTAGCATATTTGTTGAATCCCTTCTTGCAATCTTCTCTGTATCACTAGCTAGTTTTAGCTACACCTGGGCTTTGGTTTCCTGATTGCATCAGAGTGCTCAGATGATGTTTTTCTAACCCTCTCTATGTGCCTGACTTCGTTTCCACTTCTTAGGTCCTTTCTATTAACATTTAACTTCATCAGTAAACTCCTTGCTTAGCCATGCAGACCTTCTGCTAAAATCCTTGTTTTTTACCAAGTGAGGGATATTTATGAGCTCCTTTTTTTTTCATTTAAATATCAGTCAATTCGCTAGGCAATTTTTTCCCTCTTGGCAGTTTTCCCAGGGAATTCTGTTGAATAAAAGAAAGTAGCTCTTATCTCCAAGATCCCCAAATTAAGGCAACAAATTGTAATATGGAGGGGGAGGGATCATGCAAAGTACACTAGTCTATTCAAAGGGAAAAATTCAAATGAATAAAAAGAAATTAAGCTGCCCCTTTTCTTGTTAAAAAGCAGCACGTATTATCATTTGAGCCACTAATGCAGATGTTTAACTTGTAAGATTAGTTGCCTATACATTTAAAGTAGAGAGTTGGCTCAAGAAGGCAATTCAGAATATCTAAATGATTTGTCTCTGCTCTGAAAAGCCCAGGGTTTGGGATGGAAGACAGGATGGAACAGCAAAGAAGAACCAGAGGGCTGAATATCTCCCAGGATTGTCTTTATATTTTTTGAAAAGCCCAATCTTGTACCCAATGAACAGTATTCATATTTCGCTCTAGCCTATGTCATATTCCTTACCTACTTATGAAACTGAACCTTGCATAAGAGTTATTTTCTTCATAACTGCATCTTTTTCCCAAGAGAGAAAACAGAAGCACATATTTAACATGCTAGTGCCAAGATTTCTTTTAAGGAGGGCTAATTAAGAGAAAAGAAGGCAAAAGCGGGATTTTTTTTCCAACATATAAAAGAAAAAAATATCCTTTTAACATTTTCTTTTTCAAAAGGATAACGTGACAAGCATGTTGATATCGAGAGATATGTTGGACAATTCTCCTTATGTTGGAGAATTTATCCAAGGACAGTTCACTCATATAAAACATGACCTCTGTATCTCTGCCAAGGTCAATGAGACCTAGAGTGACCTGCCACAAAGTTGTAATTTTGTCTGCTTGTTTCAGCCATTTTATGCCTTCTCTCCATTTCCTTTCAGTTCTTTGCAGACATCTAACACTCCTCCTCATTCAGTGGATTTGGCATTCTCCCCAAGATGCATGAAAATCCCTCAGAAGGTCTATAATATAGACCTTATTAAGTCATTTTTCTCATTCATTCTTTGGAGGAAAGTCTCAAGTGATGAATTTATATTGCCCATATATCAGGTGACAAATACCGTCTTTCTTTTGCTTGTTCTCTCTCCAGTTCTGTTAAATTCCACTAAGCGTTGCTATTTTAGCCCTTTAAGTATGGCTCATATTATCATAATTAGCTGCATCCACCATGATTTTATTTGCAATTGTGTTATTAAGAAAATCTGTTCTCCACTTAACAGCTATCTTCTACTATGCCTGTCTAAAATATTATCATTAAGAACATTACGAATTATAAACTCATTTTGGTTAGTGTTCTCATGACAGCACTTTTATTGCAGTTTTGTTCTTTTCCCTCTCCCTAATTCAAGGGAATTTGATGCTGATCCTCAAAAAATTCATACAGGCCACATAAAACTACCAGTGA
This sequence comes from Rhynchotus rufescens, assembly GCA_032273925.1. Lineage (NCBI taxonomy): Eukaryota > Metazoa > Chordata > Aves > Tinamiformes > Tinamidae > Rhynchotus > Rhynchotus rufescens. Next base: position 2,769 of record JAVCKT010029955.1, on the reverse strand, counting down.
CATCAACTGGAGCCAGTTAAGTACGTCAGAGGGATTAAGCTGATAAGAGAGAGAGAGTAGGCCTGCTTTCTCATTTGTACATTAATCACATATTCCTCCTTACTCACCTTTTCAAATTGTTGATTATATCCAAATGACTTTAATTATATTTTAGTCTTTATTACCTAGAAAACGAAACACAAAACTTCGTAAGAAAGGACAAAGACAACATCAAAAGTAATAATCACAATGTATAGACAGGCCTTTTAACCGCTCCATCAAATCCCAAAGAATGAAAGGTTATTTCTATTTATATAGTAGGTTGTGGGATATGTAGGTGAAAATCAATGGAATATATTATGTACACAGTGAAAGATAAGAGCAAATCTGTTCTCCGTCCATAAAAGCAGTAAATACACAATTTAGGTAGTAATCCAAAATACATTTGCATTTTCTTACGGTACGTCAACCCTACTCAGAGTACAAATAAATCTCCTGCGACAGTTCAGTTTGCCCTGTTGCTTACCCCTCAAAGCAACAAGCACTTAGCAGTTTAATAAAATGTCACACTGAAGCAATGTGTGTATGTGAATCTGCATGTGTGGACATTTACCAAGAGCCTGGGCTTCCCCATGTAGTTTTGACCAGTTCAGCCTCACTGTGCAGCATGGGCTGGGATCACAACTGCCTGTTGGAGCCATCCCTGCCTTTACAGATCAAAAGATCTTATTGATTCAAAGTGTGTCCCTGCACATATACATATGTACGCACAAAATATGGACTCTTAATGTGTGCATACACACCTGTACATGCATACATGTTTGCACAGTCAGTTTGCTAGAGTCCCCCAGAAGTTACTCCACAGAAACAGCGTATGGTTAAAAGAGGACCCCTTTGGAACACAAAAAAAGGAAGCACTTCATCTAGAAGGGATGTTATGAAGAATTTTTTTATATCATAACATTAAGAAATCTTATTTCCTTAATTAGTCTTTTCTTTCTGTATATAGCCCCAGAAGCTTACTTGCTTGAGCTCTAAATTGTGCAGTGTTTCAACAGCCATGTTAAGTTATTTTTAATTGAGATTTTTGGCCACTGGCTTACGGTTTTTTACTATACCTAATGTTACATAATAAATTTGGTACAATTCATTTGTCATAGTTGCCATATTCAACTGAATCCAGATCAAAGTGCATTGAGAATGTCACAAAAAATGTAATTTAGTCTTCTGTTTATACGAGCATTTATAATTACTGCAAACTCCCAGATTTTTATGGAGATTTAAAAATGTAGAGATAATCACATCCTGGACTTACACAACCAATTGTAAATTATTGGAACCACAGACTTCCTCCAGTCTCCCTCCTTCATACAAAATGCTACAGAAATTTGTACAAAAGCTATGATGAGGGCAAAGGAGGATGGCCAGGATTGATATCTATCAAAATGGGTAGGTTTAAAATTAAATACCTTTTGTTATAAGATTTTAAGTGGTTCAGCTTTTCTGTAACTGGAATAATACTGTTTTATTACTTGAAAAAGCTTTTATTTTATTTTATTTTATTTTATTTTATTTTATTTTATTTTATTTTATTTTATTTTTAATATTACTACATCTCTACCATTCCACTTATCATTATAATCCTTTACAATACCAACCATGTGAGAGGATAGCACTGAGTTTCAAGGCTCATGTAGGCAGGAAAGCCCAGATACAGAGCTAGAGTTTCAGCACGAAACATATGCAAACATCCCAATGCAAGCATGCTCTGTACACAGCTGGGGTGGCTTTAAAGGATGCACACTTGCAGTGCAGACTCCCCAAACCTCATACACTGAATAAAACCTGCTACAAGAGATAATTTCAGCAGTCATCACCATGTTTTGTAAACACATTCTGCACTCTCTGTAGTCAAGCCCTCATGGAGAAAAAGCACTCTGGAGCTGTCAGCTATAGAAGGAAATGTCAGCTGAAGTCTCTCTACTTCACATCAGGTATTTCATGACGGTATTATATTTATTTATTTATTTGATTTGGGGCTTTCCCTTCTCCAAAGATAAATCTGACAAGCTCAGAGGGCCTCATCAGTTAGACATAGAGGCATAAATAGGGCACTTATTAAGAAGAGGAGTGTGGAAGAGGCAGCTGGGCCTTCATCTCACATTTCTTCCTGTCTTCATACAATAACACGATTGAGCCAAGCTAAGCCTTTCTCCCTAACACCTTTACTTAACACGAGGGAATAAACACACACGTGCATGCACGCGCCTGTGGAAGGGGAAACCATTCAGCAGAACAGTGTGGGAGCAAAGATGTGACCTCACCTTTCCTGGCTCTTCCCATCTGGTAATACCACGACTTCCCCCAAACATTGTCAGGCTCTGCTTTCCTGTGTTTTGCAAATTTGCTTGTCTGCCTCTAACTACAACTTCCTCTCCTGTTACATCATCTGCTCCTAGGGCTTTCCCTTATGTTTCCCCTCCTCCTCACTGATTTTTTAAATGCATAAGAAATCACTCTGTTCACCCTCCTGTGTCCTCAGTCTCTTCCCTGGTGACACATCCTGATCCAGTGCACTTTCCTACCCCATCTCCACAGTCCTGCTCTGTAATGCTGCTTTTCCTGTTGTTCTCCTGCTACTTGTTTTTCTGTCTGTGTCCCTCCTTGGATTTTTCCTCCTGCCTTTTGTTCAGATGTCCCAAAAGCTTTCCTCTAAACAGCAGTATCTGTATGTATGCAGTTGCACACCATACATAGTACTAGAAGGACATACTAATGGATGGACATCTG
>JAVCKT010029953.1:8523-22064 GCA_032273925.1 Rhynchotus rufescens | reverse complement strand
AAATAATGTAATCATATAGTTAGTCTTGAAAGACAGTAAGAATTATACTAATTATCACCCACAGTTGTTTTACTATTACTTTTTACTCAGATGAAAACATATGAGTCCAATTTATACTTTTTTAATACATGCCTTAGATTAATGTTATTTATATGAAGAATAAACTTGCACTTTCTTTAGGATTTTGTTGCAATATTGCATAGCCCTTAGCAAAAAAAAAACAGAATAAAATAAAATAAAATAAAATAAAATAAAATAAAATAAAATAAAATAAAATAAAATAAAATAAAAAATTCAACTGAATGTACGCAGAAGCAACAACATAGCATTCTTCCAAGTCTTTCAATACTTGTTATTTTCTCTCTGTGATGCTACTTAAACACTGCAATCAAGGCAATTGAAACCTTTTTAATAAGCTGAACAGATTGAGCCCTTTAAATCTTTTGCTGTAAGGCATTGTCTCTGGCCCTTAAATAGCTCTGTTCTGCATTCCTGATTCTACACCAGTTCTTTTAATGTGACTTGTATCTAAGCACCCTAAAGATGTTTGGAACCAAAAATATTCACTGAAATAGATATCTGTAATATTTCAAACTACTAAAATACTAAAATTATCACTAGAAGAAAGAAAAAGAGCAATAATAATAATAATAATAAAAAGTAACAGCTTTCATGTATATTAAATTGAAACATTAACCTGGTGCTTTATATGGTTACTGATGCCACATATTTCATGGCTACCAAATTATTGTTCATGTGTATCTTTAAAATAAGGACTTCTTAATTGGGCTCCTCTCTGCTCTTATTGAAGTTTAGACAAAACACTGTCAAAGAGGAAGGAAGGAAGGAAGGAAGGAAGGAAGGAAGGAAGGAAGGAAGGAAGGAAGGAAGGAAGGAAGGGAGGGACTAGTATCAGCATTATATTCTCTGTGGTTTTTCAAGAATAATGACTGCAAGTCTGGAGGAGTAAAAAGAAAAATAATTATTTATACTCAAATATATCAAATTGTATAGCTCATGAAAAAAATGATAGAATAAATTGAAGCACACAACAACCTTCCTAACAGACATCTAAATTGTCATACAACTTGGATGCCGCTTTGAAAGCTTTGAAGCAGTTAGTTACTCTACTAATTTAAAATGTTTAAATCTATTTATTGTTAATGAATGGGCTATGCTGACAGTTCTCAAACCAGAAATATTCTTTTTTTTTTTTTTTTCTACAGGATGGGTACAGCAAATGAAATGACTGTTCTGGGTCAGATCAAAGATTCAGCAGTGCTTGTCAGCACTGCTGACAAGCCAGTGGCCTGTCAGTGGCCTCAAGATGATCAACAAAATTGGAACTTCTCACAGTGAACACATTTGTATGAGCAGAACACGTTCTTTTTTTTTTCTCCAGTTTAAGTTATTTATATGCCCATGCTTAAAACAACAGATGTAAAATAAATAAAACAAATGCTAATTAATGTTAATTAAGGAGTTTTCAATGCTGTCTAGACATAAGTTTGTATTACTCTAACAGTCCAGTGAAATTGCAAGCACAAAGACTGATAGAGAAACCTCCAGTGAATGTAGAGCTATAACTGTGAAATGGCTGTGTAGGTAATTTTAAGCAATGAAGATAATGAACAAGCGTGGATAATTCAATTTCTCTAAAAGGAACTTCCATCTGCATAGTTAGAAGCAGTAAAATAAAATGTAAAAAAAAAAAAAAAGTAGGTAGTCATTTTCAATAGTCAATAGGAAGGTAGTCATTTTCAGATGCATCTATGAAACATACTGGAAAGGAAGCTTATGTTTTAGGGATAATGAGAACCAAAAGACAAAACATATAGCAAAATGAAGGCATTTCAAACTCAAGGAACTAATGAAAAGATTGTAATAAAGCTTATGAAAAACAGAAAAACTGGAATACCTTAGGGGTTCATATCATGACTGGAGAAAAATAAGAATGAAAAAACAGAGGCAAATGTAAAATGACATTTAAGGCTTCATTTGAACAGGAGAAAAGTGCATGTTCACTAATAACTGCAAAATTCATATATTCAAAATAAAACAAAAAGAGATTTCCTGAGCTATTCAAATTTCATGATGCAAATAAAAGTTGCATCTTCCCCGTGATAGATGTCTTGCATTAATCCTTAAAAGGGATCAGGTATCACCTTCAACTAAAACATTTGAACTTAGATTATTATGGAATGGAATAGATATAATGAAGTTGGGGTCAAAGTAATAGATACCCTCACATATGCACATACTTTGGATATACTAGAAATCTAAGTTTGATTATGCAAGAAGTCTTTAACATTTTGATTTATCTTGATCACATTCAACATAATACAAAACACTCTACGCATTCCATTTCCACTTACTGATGTATATTTAATCTTTTAAAAGTATGATGCAAATTCTCTACAAGCATTTTTTTTTTCTTATGGTCTTTGGAATGCTTGAAAACTAGACTCTGTGAAAAGGAAATCCTAAAAAGAGATCCCCAAATCAGGACATTGTAGGTGAGAATCTTTTAAGAGAACAAGAATGCATTTCAGTCTACATAAAGGGTTGTTTATAGCCTACACACTAAAAAGGAAAATAGAACTAGGAAATAAAACCAATTGAACCTGTCTGTAAAAGTCTGAAAGAAGAAAATAAGATAAAGATGAATGTAAAAAAAAAAAAAAATGTTCAAGTCCTTAAAGAGTTATATTAGAAAAAACATCTTATAAGGAAAAAGGGTAGAAGACAGACATAAATACTTAAGATGCTATGCTATCAAATACATAGGAAATAATACATACAAATAGCATGAAAGATATAAATACTAATATAAATATAAATAGGATAGGATAGGATAGGATAGGATAGGATAGGATAGGATAGGATAGGATAGGACAGGACAGGACAGGATAGGAAAGAAATATAGGAAAAATAGGCTGTATCCCATTAAAAGCTTTTGGAACCATTAATCCTTCAACATCTACACTGTTACTTGTGGAAAAATACAGGTTTTCTTTACAAGCACAGTCTCACTTCTCCCAGCTTTATGGGAGGGGAAATATTATGCCAATCATGGCTAGTTCACAGAATCTGAGAAATGTATTAACATGTCCAAAGTGTTAGAAATCTTCCATGATATCTTAAGTCAGAAAGAGACTACATACACTTTTGCACTTAAATTTCTCATTTGCTAACAGTCATCAGTTTCCCACATTGCTAGAGTTTGGGCTTCTTACATGATTGCACCTATGCTACAAAACTATACATTTATTTGAGCAATAACATAATTTGGCAGGAAATCAAATCAAGTAGTTGTAAAAAAATTATAAGACAAACAAAGATAATATAAATCAAATTTATTAAAGATTTTTAGATGTTCATGACAAAAAAAAAACTGACAAAAACTTTCTGGGTTATAGGGAATCCATCACGTTTTGGAAAACTCTTAAGGACTCTTAAAACTATTTCTTCATAAACTTCAGGAATTATCTTAGACTACATGTGAGTGTTATCAACTCTGAAGGAGTATGTCACACTTTCGGTTAGTAAGGAAAGCTAAGAAATACTGAGCTAAGAATGAGAGTTAGGCTGTTTGGCTTTATTTTATGTTGGCAGAGAAAAAGTTTGGTGACCCTTGATATTTTTTTCTATTTCAGGTGAAATTCTATTCACATTCTATTTCAGGTGAAGTACACATTACCTTCAGATATAATGAGTAGGATAAAATTACTAATTGCATATCATCTTGATTAGTAGAGCTGACATATATTCAAATTTTCAAGGTGTGAATTGTTACTATTACAGTATATTAGATGAGTTGTGGCTGTTCTTAAGATGTGTGCTTAAAATCTCAACAAGCATGCGATAAAATACACTAGCTTAAAAATCATTCATTATTGATTCTTATATTTATATTTACAAGTTAACACATTAATTAAGGAATATAGATGTGCCCAAAGTCATTTTGTATAGCTATCTCTTGTACTGCAAGAGCCTAACTGCGTATCTGAGCTCTTTAAAACATGTCTCATGCGTGGGGAACAAAGGATAATATGTCTGTCAGTGGGAAAGGGAGCACCTCCATCTATTACCAACATGGTAAAAAGAAATCAAGTTTATAACCAAGATTCCAACTAATACATCAGAAAAAGCAAGTTAAGAAGTACTAAGAAAATTGGGACCAGGGAAAAATGTGACTTTTTCTCCTGGTAAAACATTCTTGGGCATTCTAGGTAAAAAATAGTCTTTCCTAGTTCTATGCAACCTAAGCATATGTGCTTCATGCAAATACACAACGTTATTGAAGAACTGGAAAACAGTTAGTTACTCTGTGTATGGCTTGTTTAACAGCTGCAAAGAAGGTAAGACGTCAGCATGGAGTAAGGTCTTTGGCCAACACTGTCTCACCTTTTTGAAAGGAGTATGAAACAAGTGCTCTGCAAAAAGAAAAAAAATGCAGCTGGAGCTCCCAAAGTACCTGGTCTCAGTGTGCAAGCACGTATACACGTTATCCCCATCTCAGGAGTGTGTCTATAGGTCATGGAAAGCATTCATTTTAGACTAATGCACAACGGTTATGTTAATTAGATCTTGCTTTGGCAGATCTACAAAAGCAAACACTTCATCTTCTCCTCAGGAGTCATTTCTTTAATAGCTGAGAGAAAGTAAAGAAAATTAAAGGACTCTCAAAGACATTTGAAATGATTAACACAAATCTCTAAACAGCATACTCTCCTCTAAAATTCATTTCTCATTACTAAACTTTATTAGAATCATAGAATCCTGAAGGTTGGAAGGGACCTCTAGAGATCATCTAGATCATCCCGCCCTGCTCTAGCAGGGACACCTAAAGCACGTGATACAGGGTTGCATCCAAGCGGGTTTTAAAGATCTCCAGAGAAGGAGACTCTACAACCTCTCTTGGCAACCAGTTCCAGTGCTCTATCACCCTCTCAGGAAAGAAATTGTTTCTTAAGTTTATATGGAACTTTCAGTGCTTCAGTTTGTGGCTGTTTCCTTTAGTCCTATCAGTGGCTACCACTGAAAAGAGGCCAGCCCCATCCTCCTAACTCCATTCCTTGAGGTATTTATAGACACTGATCAGGTCCCCCTCAGCCTTCTTTGTGGTGAACAGGCCCAGCTCTCTGCCTTTCCTCATAGGGCAGATATTCCAGGCCCCTGATCATCCTCGTAGCCCTGCGCTGGACTCTCTCCAGTAGCTCCACATCCCTCTTGTACTGGGGAGCCCATATCCTTCTATCGAACATACTCATATCAGTGCATTCAAACTTTGACCAGAGCTCTCTATGCTTTCTGAACAGAATGTTTGAGACATTCCAAACGGGTGCTAATATAAGAACATAGTCAAAACATAACCCAAAATCATCTTTATTCAGGGCAATACTTAAAATATTTAATCTTGATTATCTATTTTACAGACTTCTGTAAGAATTGAATATATGCTTGAGATACTCCTGGAAGTCTAAGATGTTAAAACGGACTCCATATATAGTGTTTTTGTACAAGGACAAGTTCAAAATACTGTCGTGAGAGCAATAGAAATGAAGTGTCTAAATACATATTTCATGAAAGAGTAAAGAACAGCACACAGACCACTGCAGCATGATATCTCTATGTAACTTACCCTAGTAATATACAGAGTCCATTCTAGATAGAGAAAACAACTTGAAAAATAAAGTGCAATCAATAAATGACTCCTGTGAGGACCACAGATATTTATTTCCCATTTGGCTAAATGTTTCTTTTGTTATCATTGATCACGTTTGGCTCAACCATTGAGTTATTGCGAAATCTAACTGATTTATCTTCTTTGAGTATTCAGCTTCGCTGAGGCTGTCAGTTATGATTTTTTACTTCAGACATTTTTTGAGTGTTAACTACCTTTTTAAGAGTATTGCTTCTAGGATGGGCAGAAGCTTGCAGAGGAAGATAAAGTTAATACTTATATTTACTGCTGTAGAAGCAAAGAAATACAAGAAAAAAAATGGGAAACAACAAAGAAATGTTCTCCCTTTCTTCTTCTTCAAACTCCTCCTCCCCCCACAAAAAAGCAAGAGAAAAGAGAAATGGCTTATTCTTGAAAAGTTTGCTAATGTGTTTGGCAAAGAGATTGTTTTCCTAAATCTACTAACCAGAAGACACTATCATATAAACTTGTTTTTGATATTTTTTGACAAAGTTTTTATGGAGTAGAGCCTGTGTTGAGTCGAATGTTTATAGAATATCATCCAAGTCTACCTAAATCATCAGTGTTCTTGTTCATTGGACATATGGATTGCAAAAGTCTCTAAACAGGCATCTTATGTTGACATTCAAATCTCCTCCTTATTTCAACATAAGGAATCTTTATGGAATCTAATATTTTGTGTATATCTGCAATTCAGGACAAGAGTTTTCTGGATTTGTTTCTGGAGTTTGCAAGACAGAATCATAAAATTATTCAAAATATTTTGGCTTTTCTTTCCATCTCTGATTTTTGTGAGTATATTATTATAAATGTTTCAGCAACAGCATTATTTTGCTGTTGCTCTGTCGGTTGCTATATTTACTCCTATTTCTTCCTTGTCAATTATTCCTGTCAATTTGAGAGTACATTTCTTAGACATGTAGAAGCTGCCACAGCAGGTCTGTCTAGCGATGCATAAAATTTTGTGTCCTCTCTCTAATAGCTATCTTGATGAAAGGAGTAGGTTTTCAGAATTTTCAGATGACACAGTTGTGGTACACTGTCAGTCTTCGGAGTATGAATATATGCAAGAAGAATTGGAGTGCCTTATTAACTCCCTCATTAAGATGAAGTGTGAAATCACAGCTTATTGACAAACCAGAAGAACTTTTGTTATAGAATGGCCTCACTAACTAGAGGTGAAAAAAAAAAACGAAAGGGGACTGGACATAATTGTTCATGATTAAGGAATGTGAAAGTCACACAGACATGAACAATTTAATTCAGAAGGTATCAGACGGGGTATTTGCAATTAAAAAAAAAGAAATATTAATTCTGTTGCACAAGTCGTTAGAAAGATCTTTGTCAGGTTCAGTTCTCATTAGTTATGTTAGTTATGTTTAAAATTGAAATAGAAATTTCAGTTTGTGAAACAGCCTACTCATCTGATAAGGGATTTAGAGAACAAATCTTAAGAGGAGACTATTGAAGGAAAAATTGGGACAGGATATGATTATTCTCTACAAATACGTTTACTTTGTAAAAACAAGGGAAAGGCAAAGGACTGTTTATGCTAAAACTGCTCGCATAAGAGAGAATCGATATAAAAATTAACCTGTTTTAGAAGTAAATTAAAAGAACTTTTCTAGTCATGAAAGGTGAAATCTTTTGAAAGATGCAAATATATTGATTAAAGATGATATTGGAAAACATCTGGTAGATTCAGGGCAAAGAAAAAAAACAAGCAATGCTAATACTGATGAATTTTACAAATATGTGTACTTTTAACTAGAAGTACCTAAATATTTTTTGTGTATATATATTTTGTGTGAATATATAAAGTGTATGTGCATATATTAATTCATACAAGCCTAGAATTTGAAGTTTTATATATCCTCTCCTTAAAATAACAAAGTATGTACCTTGCTTTATTTAGCTGTTACATTGCGTTGAGTGGATATGTTCACTGACATGGTATTACCTAGAGCTTTTTTCTGTTCTGAACACAAATATTTTAATTTCTTACAGAGTACCTTGTCTTGCCTGCTGGTGTCATTTCTCCTACATTACTCCTACAGGATTATGTTAAGACATAAGCAATCTTGAGCAACAAATGTCACTCAGAAAACCTGTTCCTCTCCCTCACCTCATTAATGAAAACATTTAAGAACATCAGAACGCATATAATCTATTTAGGTAGTCCATGATCTGCTTCCTTTCTTGTTAAAATACAACTTTTTTTCATACTCTTTCATTCTAAATCAACATTGATCCTTCCTTACCTAACCTGATTGTCAGAGATAGATACATGAAGTACGATTATTCTTTTGGACACTAACATATACATTCAAAGTCAATAAAAGAAGTAGTCTGTAACTCAGGGATGTTTCAATAAACAAAGATAAAAAGATAAAATAGCAAGAAAAAGAAAGTTTTTTATCAGATTCATCTGTGACAATGGGAATGCTCTGCCATAACCAGTATTTCAAGAGTCAGATAACTTCAGTTTATGGGGTTTTTTTTTTTTTTTTTTTTTTTTTTTTTTTGTTCGTCTGTTTAATAAGGATATTTATAAGGAAAGGTGATTTTTTTTTCTTCTCTCATACCACTGACAATTTCCCATTTCTCTAGAGACTATAAATATGATTCAGATCAAGGTTCTTTTTCCTATTCTCTTTTAATATGTATCTATATGACCTGAAAGATATATGTGGCATGAGTGTGTACACTCATTTGACTAAGTTCCAGTATTAAGACCATGCAGCTGAAGCAAGGTCCTCTGCAGACTGGAGAGGAAGTCTGCAAAATCTGGGAAGCTCAGATGAAACATTTGGAGCAAACCAGGAAGGCTAAAGTAGACAGCCTGTCTGTTATCTAACTGGTAAGTATCTACTTGATGATCAAAATGTGTTTAATAGTCAACACACCAGTAAGAACTAGGACTAAGCAAAAGGAATTTGCAAGCAAGCTTAGACCTGTCTGTACCAGCATTATTAAACTAATCGAGTGCTTTTCTGAAAAAAAAGAAAAAAAAAAAAATCTTAACTTCCATCTCAAGTGCAAGGTACTGACCTTTGAGCTTTTAAATTTTAAAATTTGAGCATTTAATTATAGGAGTTTCAGAAGGAAACTTTTATCTTTGCTCTTCAGTTTGAATAGGAGTTCATTATAACAAACATAGTTCAAAGATCTTCTAAATTATCTGAATGAGAATCACTTTCCCTGTCAGTCAGGCTTATTTTCCTTAATATTTGTGAAGTTGTAGTCTCCTGTTAATGTTCTAGTTGTTCAGACAATATTCTATGGCAAAAGATATTGAATTTCTAGTTAAAAATTTTGCAAAGGGTGCACAGCACCTCATGAAGGAGAAACAGCAGAAACTATGAAGTAGCGCTGTTTGCATAAAGAAAGTAGTAAAGTAGTGCTGTTTACATGAAGATACAAAGTAACAGCACTAAGAAATACTCTAGTTTTGCATCAAGCAATAACAATGTGTTTGCATCACAATTGGGTGGATGTTGCATCACCATATTAAAGAAGTTACAAATGGAAAGGGGAAGAAGACTGCCAGACAGCAGAATAGCTTAGGGATAGGAGAGAGAAAAAGATATAGCCTATGTATGGTATGAAATACCTGGTCACTTGTTGCCTACCTCAGGGAGAAGAGATGAGCAGACAAAAAGGAGCCTTTTCATTTTCACAGTGTGACACGTGAATGTTTTACTGTTGCTCTGATCAGCAGCATATAAGATTGTCAATATAGTCTTACTGGGTATGTTTCCCTGCTGTGCTATGAGAAACAGCCACCAAAAACGTAAGAAGCAAGAGATCATCTGCCTCATTTTGCTGCATTTCATTTGACTGGACTGTAACAAATACTTAATTGTGACCTGAGAGAACTATAATATATTCTGATTCTAGCGTATTCTGCTAATAACCTTTCTATTACATTGGTCATTAAGAAAACTTGAATATACCATTTTGCAAGCTAAATAGAATTACTCTCTCCAAACTTCTATTTCAGTTAGAACAGTTTATTTTGAGGAAAATCCAGGAAGAGTAGAGGGGATAAGTCAGAAAGAAACCAGTAACAATTATATTACTTCTGCCTCTGCTTTCTGGGTGGGTCCTCTGAATGTCAGCTTCATTATTCTGGACATCAACTCCAGGCAGCAACTCCTAAATGTCATTCCAAATGGTGGCCTAAATAACAGTCCCTGTTGTACATTCTTTCTCCAGTAATAATGGCAGGCTGTTGGGAAGTTCTTTTAGTTCATAATAAATTTCAGGAGTGCTAGCTTGAGAACAATGTTCGAGGCCTAGGCCAACACAGACTGGCAAATAAATGTTCCGAATGCACAATTTCATTATCGCTTCTGAAAGTCTGTAGGCTACAAGTCCTGTTCCACTGGTGAGGAACAGTCCAGATATTCTGAGGTGAAAAGGACACCATAAATAAATCTCAGTGTCTCAAGGGTGCTGCATGGCTCTGTTCACCACAGAGTCTAAGCCCTTTGCAAACATTAAAGAAAGCATCTTCATTGTGGTTGCATTAAAGAAAGAATCCTTCTGTGAGGTCAGCTGGGATCCAAAACATGGACAAATTAAGAGAACAGAAAACAAATCTGTGGCAGTGCCAGGAATCATTTTGTAATTCTCAGTCCACAGCTTCAACCACAAGAGTAATCTCCTTGCATATTTCTGGTAGCAAAAGAGAGGGGGGAAAAAAAGGCCCCCACAAAAGCATCTTCATTCTTGTTTAACGTGTATTTTTTGATGCATGGAACATCCTTTCTGTTTTCCCATGTAGACTGAGCAAGCTGCTGAACTAAGCTCCTGAATACAATATGTAAAGCTAGGAGGTTTAAAATGAGAGTCATATTTCAGACCAATTTAAAATGAAGAATTTATTTCTTACTAACAACTGTGCCCCAAGCACTAACAAATTTTCATGCTTTTATCTTATTTGTTTGGAGGGAGAGCCAGCAAATCAGCCACAGGAAGCTGATTCATGGCCATAAAACCAGCTCTTACCTCAGCCTGTTATGAACAGAGTGCAAAATCTTCCTCAAGCTAATCCTTCTGTTTAGTAAAAAGGGTACTTGACTGCCCTATCTTGTCTTGGGCATTTTGTTTTGGGCCCTTTCCACAGTTCTGTGGTGCCAAACTCCATTTGAAAATGCCCAGTCACTTCTGAGCCTTCAGGCAACATCATTATGGAAGATGAAGGTGCTTGCAAGATGAAGGTAAAACTTCCAAATGCATTTGTCCTGATCGCCATGTCCCTGCTCAGGGCAAGTTTCCCAGGGTTTACTTGGGAGAAGACAAAGTATGTGACTAGTTTTGCTCTCTTCTGATCAGAGTTGTTTTCCTGCTTTTCATTATTTACATGAAATCTACTTAGACAATATAAAATTATTTTAAAAGTATATTTATTTCATTTTATGTTTGAAGTTTTATGGCTACCAGACTGAACTAAAAGAGTCCAGAGTAGAAACATATGATCTGAGCCACATTCTCCAGTTTGCTTTAGTTTTTCAGCTTGCTGATGGGAAGACAAGTCAGACTCACTTTCACTCAGTGGCCCAATGCAAATTCAAACCCTCCCCCAAAACTGCCCAGGTTTCTGCAGTGTTGACTCTACATTCACCCTCTAATATTATAGTTACAGAGGATTCCCTAAAATAAATGAGTACCTCACTTGGACTCAAATCAAAGCTGAAATTTTCTGTGCAGCACCATATTTTCAGTAGAAAATTTTGTTTTTCTCTTCTCTTAAGAAGCACTGGAGAACAGAAAAATTAAACTAGTCTCACAATACTCTGTGGCTTCAGTAACTGGACCCCTAGTTATACACCGTACCTGCATCTGACTAATCTTTTGGCAATGAGAATAAGCATAAAAACAGAAAGGAGAATAAGCAAAAAAACAGAAAGGCATCTGTATTATTTCCAGGTATTCCAGTTTTGTTTCTCAGGGCAGGCTCCCAGATTGCCTGAAAGATGCTGCAACCAGGACACTCTATACGATAATAATCCCCAACAAATGTGTCTCCTTGCATATACACACAGCAGAAATAATTGAGTGGCAAATGTGTCTGTGGAGGTATCTGTCACCTAAATCTGCCTGAACCTTACATTCCTGCAAAATAGCTCTATTAGGAAAGATGACGTAATGCTAATATAATTAGGCATTAGTGAAAAATTTCCTTCCAAAGATCTATTTTTTTCCAGTTTAATATAGGAGGACCATGGCAACAAGAAGGTATAGAAAGTATGATTTACTGGATGAGGGAGATGAGGAAGAGGGAAGTCCAGAGCAGTTTACAACAGCTGACTGACCTGATAAGAAAATAAGTTTAGTCAAGCCCATGTGCAGTTGCAGCTTCATTTCTATTGCTCCTCTCATCTCCTCATTGGGCTGGGCAGTATCCTTGAAAATGCTGGACGTATCATATTCTTAAGCATTTCTTTTTTATTACTTCTTCTATCTTACCTGAGAACAGATATAGAGGATCTAACAATAAGGAAAAAAAAAAGAACTAGATGTGAAGCCAAAATCATACTTCCAGGTAAACAGTTACAGACTGTAACGAAATACAGAATATAGTTCATAAGGGTTTTAGGTATGATTGTCTATTAAAGTCAGAAAAGGGAAAAAAGTGTCAGGTAAAGGGAAGGATGGAATGGTTCGTTCATTTAAGCAAAAAACACCAAAAGAGGAAGTAAGTCTTTTTCAGAAGCTAAATTTCAGTGAGTTTCAGACCAGAATGAAATTCTACCTGGAAGGTGCCCCTGCAGTGAAGGGAGTCAGCATTATCAAATCTATTTTGAGTAGTGCACTGTATAAGTGCCATTTCAAAAGATTCATTGGCTATGTAGGCTTTTACTTTCAGCATATTTATTTCACCTCCTAAATGAAATCCAATTTGAGGCTATTAATATTAATGTGCTGAGATAATTCTGATGATGAATTAATAAAACACTTGGCCTCTCAATATGCTGTTTGCTCTTACCATTTAATGATGCTCTTAACTGGAAAAAGGAAGAGTGAGAGAGCAGACTCCAGCAGGAGCTTGAAAATTAGAAACCACTTCATTGTTTTTAGCTTGCTGCTTTAATGACAATCGATAACATTGATTTTGGACTAGAAAAGTATTTACTAAATCTTTACTCTGTGCTACAATCCCTATTTAGATTCCTTAAGCATAATCTGGTATATAACACCTGCTTAAAGTACTTCAACTGCTTGTTGAGAATGACTTCAAAAATATTAAATCTGTAAATTTTGGTTAGAATTTGACTCTATTGCTTATGTTTGTCTTAAATATTGTCATTTTGTTTTGCTCTGTTTTGTTTTTTTATAAGGTAATGTCCCTGCTACTGAAAGCACAGCTGTGCCTTAGAAAAATCAGATGGCATCGCCAGTCTTATTCCTTTACAAGAGGAATTTTGGTTCACTAAACATTTTAGTCTGGATAAGGCTAATTCTCCTACCTTATTATGCTAGAATAGATTTCCATTTGAAGAACTGAATCCAGTTAACGTACATGATTTTTACATTAGTCTTCACAGTTAGCACACAATAGTAATAGAAAAAGCTGAATAACAAGAGCTTATTTCTACAGGAAGCTAATGTAAACCATATGTGTAAATGTCTAGAGCGTCATATTCATAATTTATATTTTTTTATTATTGATATAAGTCTATGGAAAAAAGTCCAATTTAAACTCACAAATACATACAATATAAAACAGTTAGAACAGAGAATCTTAATGCTAGTCATTTCTAATTTTCATCTAAGGATGAAAAAATAGCAAATCTATGCACTGCACTTGACAAAAATTGCAGTTTCC
>JAVCKT010029950.1:0-13047 GCA_032273925.1 Rhynchotus rufescens | reverse complement strand
AAAAAAAAAAAAAAAAAAAAAAAACAGCAAGATAAAAAGGAAACTTCTCCAATGAAGATCTAGTGAAAGGAAGACTTTTTAAGAAGAGGTTCGTAGGATAGTATATGTGTATGTCAGAGTTAAAAAAATCTATAATGGAGTAGTGAGAAGCACCAGCCAGATGACACAGAAATTGCATTTGCAGAGTCAGAGTGTCCATAGCAGGTATCCAGGCATTCAGAAGAATCTGGAGAAATGAGGCTTCTCTGGGATCAGGTGCACAAAATGACCACTTTCAAAATATGTAATTGCTGTTTATCTCTGTTTGTTCATAAATTGATTGGCTACACTGAGGTCTGCACTCTGCAAGGATCCACAATCTACTCACCTCACTTTTGGCTCCATCACTTCTTCATGAATCTACCTACCTGCACAGCTTTCGAAGTGCACAGCTAGAGGTACTTAAATTGCCTTGGTGATTTATTTGAAAGAAAAACAAAAGAAAACAAAAAATCCTCCCTCCTATGTAGCCCTAAAATACGGATGATAAAGAGCTCTTGGTGTAAATCTGACTTGCAGAACAGCCCCATTTGCCTTGCAATAGAGCTCATTTTCTGTTTGAATCTATCTAAGATGGTTGATGTACTAGACCTGCACAGAGTTATCCTATCAGTTTTTCTCTCCCCTTATTATTATATATGGCACTACCCAAAGCCTGTCAGTGAAGCTAGAAGGAAGTAGCACACAGTTAAGCAAAAGAGAATGTCTTAAGCATTATATGACATGCACTAAACCAAACACGAAACTCAAACAAAACACAACTAGCATCTTGTCACTTTTAATGCTGCACCATTTATTCACTCGGGACAGATTTTGCAAGGAAAATAAAGCCATTCAAATTGAAAAACCTGTTTTGAAAGATTGGGTGCCATATAGCTGTATTGCCTGTGTATTACTATGTCTGTTAAAACTATACCTGAAGGCTCGTATAACTGTAATGCCATCACACAAAGTGAGAGATTTCTAAAAGGGGAAAATATTGCAAATGTACAGGAAATGCAGAAGTAATTTAGAAATGTTCAAGTGTCTATTCTTTTATGTAACTTTAGCTTGTGTTTCACATATCTGTAATCTCGATACATTTAAAAATCAAGATAAATGTGTTAATCAGTGCCTGATTATAAAGCAGAAAGACTTTTGTATATAAGTCTCCAGATGGGAAAACATGCAATGTCATATATTTTGTACCTCTGCATGAAGACGTCTGTTTCATTTCCTTGTTAGACAGCACTGCTAAAATTGCTTATTCTCTACAGCTGTTCTCCTCCAAAAGGAAGAGTTGTTAAGCAGCAGTAGAAATGGACTTGCAGCACATTTGAATGGATTCTGAGCACAGAATTCGTTCACCTAACCAGCCTTTTAAGAGGAGACTGGATATGTATACATGAAAGAGTGAACAACAAAAAAAAAAGATGCATTTAAGTATTAATGCTCAAAACCAAAATAAAATATGACTTGGCTTAGAACTTTTGTACTTGATTTGATTGGAATTAAAAGGGTTTCTGGGATCATGGAAATCTAAATGTAGAGTTGTTTACTATAGCTAGAAGAAGATTTATTTTTTTATCTGAAGCAAAAGTTGACAAGGTGTAATAAGGCTAAATTTACAGTGTTCATTGAGCCAAGATGTAGCGCGTGCAGTGCAGATTAAATGTTATCGTAAAAAATATTATTAATAATGCACTGAAAATGCTATAAATCTAAAATATTTATAACTGCATGACATTTGAGACATCATACTTAAGAAAAGTAGTTATACTTACTCTCAAGGATAATTTCCAAGTATAAAATGTTTTCTATGTTTGTTTATGGTAAGTGTAACTTTAATCCACACAATTGTTTATAAATGAATATATATTAATTCTTATAGAAATGTCTTATTTATTCAGATTCAGATCCAGGAGGAACTCCATGACTCCAATAGGCCTTGAAATTCCCTAGCAGACTAGCAGCCTTCTAGTCCCAGAAGATCCTGGACAGAGCACATCACTGTAAAGGCCATACAACACCTGGTCAGCTGAATGGTACTTTAAATTTAAGTAACTCTGCCGCATGTGTCCTCAGTGCACCTCAGTGGAGGCTGCGATACCAAGCTCCATTAGAAACTTACAAACACCAAAAGATAAGTAACACCTAATAACATATCTTGGGAGTCCAGCTAAAACACCAATTTGTTCCAAGGCATAAATTTTCATTTACTTAGATTAGGTTCTCTAGGGTTTGATAAGGAAAAATGGGCCTAAATGTGGTCCATGTATTTTAGTTTGCCATATGATCATTTTCAGTTGCACAGGCAGAAAGTGATCCTTGCAGGATGAGTTTAACTGAAGAATATATGGACACATCCAAAAGCTTACCAAGCACAGAGCCGAATCCTGGCAAAATTATGAAGGGAGGAAGAAAAAATGCAGTGACAAGACTTCCGAGATGGGAACAGCTGTGAGATCATGAGCAGCATCCTCCAAAGGATCATCGACAAGAAGTGGGTGTTTCAGAAGCTCCCAAAGAGCCTTGCAAAGCCAGTGTAAGGGTACTGGACCATGAGAATCCTGAGTAGGCACATGGGAATTCAGGAACAAGCTTAATAAGTCCCCGGAGTTTTGCAAGGATTGAAGAAGGGGAGAGAGCTTCAATAAGCCTTGAGGGAGCATACGTTTTATAGTCTTATGTAACTGTTAAGATCTATGGAAAAAGGGCTGCAATGACTTTCAGTTTCCCCCAGAAATCTGCAAACCTAGAATATTTAGGCTTTAAAGAAACTAAACTTTTCTAACTTTCAAGATCAATTCTGTTAACTTCAGTGTTCTTGGCCTGAATTCACTGCTAGGTATGACTTGCTTTAACATCCTGATGACCAAGGTTTTTATTTTCACACTGTCTTTTGGCCATGAACTGTACTGCAAGAGACTGTGCTAGTTAAAAAGCAGTAGCAATGTTTTCAAATGTTACCTGCATGATTATATTTTTTTGAGACTTAAGACAACCAAAACCCTACACTGTTGAAAGGTAGATTGTGAGTGTGTTTATAGTGTAATATCTTACATTTGGAAAAGGAATGTTTCTTTGAAGTCTTTGAAGAAGTCTTTTTTGAAGTTAGTGTTTAATAACCTAAAAAAATAATTCATGAATATGCTATGAGCACAGTACAAGAATATTGTACATAACAGTTACTTTGAATTTTTTTTAAGTGTCTCTCCCAGACTAAAATAAAAAGTTCAAAAGTTCACTTCATTTACAAGGTGTAATTAAAGACCTGAAAGTCTGGATGACTGAAACACTCCAGGGTGCAAAACTGCAGTGAAATACAGGAGGACAATCTTTGCTGAAGTAGTTTGAAGACTGCATTTCTGATCCGACATAAAGCCTATAAGCCTATATGAATAACAGTATATTAGAGTAAAAAAATGAAAAAAAAAATCTCTCCATACCATTTTTAATCTTCCAGAAATATCTGGTTCTGGGACACTAAAACTAGACTCCTCTAGTTTTAGGTAAAGGGTTTATCTAAGAACACTATAATAGTCTTAGAAGACCTAGTTCTGTTTGCTGCTAAATAAACCTTGGAAAAAAGGTAATCCCTCCCAGAAGAGTTTCAAATCTAAGATCGCAGAAGAGACAGACAGTGTCTTGAAATGACTCACCAGGGTCACTCAATTAGTCATCAGCAGTGCTGAGAATAGAAACCAGGTTTTCTCATTCCCTGCCTCAGATCCTATGTGTTAGCCTATATTGCTTTCCAATCAGCATGGTTTAAAAAATACAATATTGCTTAAAGGTGACAGTATGTAACATAATGTGTTTTTCTCTTTGTAACCCCTTTATCTTTCCTCAAAGCAAAGTTTTCAAGCTTCAGTTCACATTGAGAACATCCTCGTATACTTAAAATGTAAATATTTCACTTTTACTTTAAAGATATTATCACATACTACTCACTTTTAAATTCAAAATGTTCTATCAAGCTGCAGCTATCCCTTTCCAGTGGCTCCTGAGCTTAATAGAAAGAAAATTGCTATCCACTTCAAGTCATATTTTCCATTCATTTACTAATCTATTTGTTATATCTGGTACCTGAATCACTATTTGGAACCATTTTTACAAAGTAATTGTTTTCAGTGAGAAAAATGTGCTTTACAAATTCCAAGCCTTTCACAGAAACAAGGAAAAATTAATCTGGATAGGGTAGCCATGATTTTTTTTTCTGTAAAACTAAAGATTTTTCCTGCTCAGAGGGTTAGAGACTGCAAATAGAAGTGAAGTCTTATGCTGAAGAAAGCTATACTCTGGAGCACCAATACAAATTAAGAACTTAAAGTAATTTCTGAAAAATTACCCACCCCTAACCACTTACTGTGGATAATACAGTAGAAGGAATAATTTCTTAAGCTGCTGTAGTTTACTAGTGAAATGCTGTAGTTGTCTGTATAAAACAAACTGCACTAATACGAAACAAAATTGTTCAGCTATTTGAATGCAAATAATGTAATATTGCTCCTTTACTTCTAAAGCAATATTCTTAACCAAATAAACCTACCTTCATCTGATGAGAATTCCATCAAGCAAGGTGATTTTTTTAAATGAGGTCAGCCAGTGATAATGTTTTCTTAGCATTATCTTACTCTTTCTCACTGAACAATGAAGTCAGAGATGGTAATTTTCTCTACTGGTGTTTATATTGATCAAACTAAATTCTTTGGTACACCTTATTATGTACACAAGTACTTGTGCTTTATCTGTATGTGAAGTTTGTCCTTTTTATGGAATTGCTACAAAGCAGCTCTACAAGGAGGATAAACAGCAATAACAGAGCTAGTTTTTTTTTTCTTATATATGTATAATTAACTCCAGCCCACACTGTGATTGGAGTGAGTGATCAGGCAATGAGCTTCCTGTATGTCTCCTGCATAGAACGTGGCAGCAACACCATTCAAAAAGAAATTTGAAGAGTCTAAAGCAGCTGAAAAAATCCCAGAGAAAGGTATTTCTGAGGGCCTCTACCAGGATTGAAATGCTCATGCTCTGATGGCAAAGCGACTGAAGGTGTCAGAGTGCAGACCTCCAGTTGAGATGATTCCTACACAGCTTTGAGTAGCTAAATACTGAGTTATGTTTAAAACTGTATACAATGTGGGACTAGCTCTCTATAGGACTTACCTAAATAGCCAAAGAGGTTATAGTTTGTAATATGAATATACATTGCAAGCACAGTAAGTAGAGCCTTTGAAATAGTAATGCGTAAAGCAAACAAACAAAAAAGAAATGTTTATATTGCAGGAAAAATTCAGTGAAAGGACGTATCAGACTTCTTCGCAGCCAGTGCAGGTTCCTCCTCCTCCGGCTTGTCCCTCACTTCCATCCCACCCATCTACTCAGTCCACAGTGAGCCTACCACAACACGACTAGCTCTTGGCTGGGGGTGAATATCAGAAGAAACCCAAATCAGTGGCAGATTATGTATGTGAGCAAACATTTGCTCCATTAGCTTCCATAGGGATTGGAAGTTCTTTGGCTCCAGGAGTCTCTCTGCTTGCATGAAATAAGCTTTTTTTTCAATCCTTTAAAGGTCAAACTCAGTCTGCCAGTGCAGAATGTGAATTTCTGGGTCTGCTCCCACTTTCCTGACATTTGAATCTGTGAACTGTTCAAGTGCCCAGTTTATCTTAGTTTTAGTGGCAGTCTATGGGGTGAGATGCAGATTTCACCTGATGTTTTAAGCAGAAGATATTGTACTAGACTCCTTTCCATGTACAGATCAACATATTTTGAAATATAAACTTATCAGTACTCTAAGTTTCTATCAGCTGCAGCATGACTGCATACATTGTGATAACTGGATTTTGAAAACAAAATATGAAACTTTTCTGATTTTACTGTAAAAAAAGAAAAGGAAATAAAGAAATAAAAGGTACAATCTTTAGACTGAGAGGCAGACAGTATCTGTATATAAGATTCGTTCTATACTGCAATCATTGCCTTTGCCAGAAGAATATGTAGTCACTATGCTAATTAGACCATTTGTATTTGCTGGGGTCTGTCTTTTCAGAAAATGAGTAATAAAATATGCTTATAATGTAGCATAATTTTATTGCTGCCCAGGTAAGGCCTTTAAATATTGTTTAATATTTATGACAAAATACTCTGGAATAGTCTGTAAAATGCTCTAAAATATGTAATACAATTTGTTGGTGCTACAGTACCTTTATTCATGTGCAGATTATTCATGGCTCTTCCAGTCAGATCACAGCTCTGAAATGAAATGAAAATGAACTTATTACAGACAATAAACCAACATTTATTTTTATTTTCCTTATTATATCCTGATAAAGTAAAGAAAAAAGTCTCACTTTCAAAATTTCTCTTCCTCAGCAGATTGTACAAATGGGGCCAAATATTTATGTTAAAACTGCTATATGTAAGATAAAAGGAATGCCATTCATCTGTGAACTCACAATAAGACAGATCATGTATAGAAGTGTACAGGAAGTGAATAAATTAAAAGCTATAATGGGAATACTGTGAACTCGCATGACTCTGCTGTAAAATATTTATGATAAAGTTTTATTTTAATGTTTTATTAGATTTTGAAGAGCAATTTAAAGTTTGTCTCAAGCTTACTCTCCATGTTCTACGCCATGAGCTCACAGTGCAGAAGATATAATACTATGAAATAAATTATTTTCTACGATACAAATTTATTAAGCCAATTCCAAACTTCCAAAACCAATTAAGCTTACAGAACATAAGCAAAATATTTCCCAATTAAGGAAATATATGCATACATATAATGTATGTATTTATTATATACTCTGTGTGTGTATATATACATATAAAAATACGCCTATTATCTCTTTTGAAGAATTAAACATATCACATAAGAAATCCAAATAGTGCTGACACAAAAAGAGCAGTCATTGTCAGTGTTTTCTCTGGAGCCATTCCCAAACCATGATTCCCTGCACTACATTTTATAAGCAAAGACTGGACAGGCATTCCTGGCTCCAGGGAGCTGAGCACCTGAACTGTGAGTCACATTAGCTGTCAAAGACCTCCAAGCTAAATAAAATCCATCAGATGACATCTTGTCTTTTTATAAATAACTGCCACTTCACAATAGGAATATACTTTTGTGGTAGCTCTCTTAAAAAACAATTTGTTTTGTTTTACTCCTCAGAAGACCTCAGAAGTTGTTTACTGCCTTCTCTTCAACATAGACATCCCAAAATATATAGCTTAGGATTTTGATCCCTTTGATCTTCCCCTCCAGACCAGCACCCTGTTTTTGGCTCTCTGTGTGTACACAGGTGCACGGATAGAGAGCCTGTAGATATCTGTGGCTTTACAGGACTAGGGAGGTCCTGCAGTAAATTCCCTCAGCACAGCTGTGACCACCTGAGAAAAGCTTAACCTGCTGCTCAGAAAAAAAAGGCTCTAAAGAGACCTGGTCCAAGCTATGGTGTAATGCACAAACACGTGGCTCAATCCTTCCCGAGATTTCTGTGAGGAACGTAAGTGGTATACACCCAGTGAACAAGTATCAACCCTTCAAAAAGTGTCCCAAATGTACCCACCATGCCTCACAGCAGCTGGAAGGCGCTCATGGGTCATAGATCAAGGGGGTGAGTGACCATTCAACACAGGTTGAGCTGGGACGAGGTCACCTGCTCCCACACAGCAGGAACCTCTGCCTTCCCTCTCCCCAGGAATCTGCAGCCCAGACCTCTCTCCCACAGCCAGCTATAAAGCTGTAACAGGGAATCTCACCATGGAGAGCAGGAGACTTTGTGTCTGCACCAGCCCGTGACCTAGAAATCCAGCCTTTAAAAACAATGAGTTTTGTAATTCACCGCGCTGCCGCAAGCGTGTGCTTCACCTCTCCGCAAGGCAGCCCAAAGCCCTGCCACCCACGGCACCCCAAAGGAGGCTCTCCAGCACCCCGACTGCCATCGCAGCGGCTCCCCCAGGCCCCGCGCGGAGATGCCGCGAGCGGCCGTGCTGCGGCTCAGCCGCTGCGCCGCTCGGCCTCCCTTCTGCCACGTCTGCTCTTATGTAACTAAGGCTGCACTCTGCTCTCGCGCAGCCTGCACAGCTCCTGCGGCTCTAGGGCACAGCTTGACTGATTTTCAACCAGCAACGTGCTGGCGTGCAAGTCCTGTTCATGTTCGCTGCAGAAGCGATTGATTTATTGTAAGCCTTCTCCTGGCTCTCGTTTACATAAGTAAAATATGAAAAACATTCATTACCCAGAATATCTGGTAGCTTTCAAGCGCAGCATTGTTTCCTAGTGGAAAAGAGGGAAAACAACCATTAGGACAATACATTAGGGACTAAACAAATATATAAGGGTGGTATAAAAGCTGCAAGACTCTTCATACCTTTGCATTTTAAATTAAGATACATCAAAGAGGAATCCTCTGAAAAATGCGAAAAGGAGGTTTGCTTTGGAGGATGAAGGTCCTTTAAGGGTGACTCTGCCCGGTTCGATGGTGTGTGGAGCAGTTCTTCACACTGTGCTGCATAAATTGCCAGCCACTGGTGGTTGCAGGCTGCTCTGCTCTTGGTGACCTCTGAGCCATGGAGCTCTGCAGGTGTCAGCTGCTGCAGAATTATCAGCACAGACAGGAATTTTTAATGCTCTTTTTTTTCCCCCCACAGTTCTCCAGGATTTTTCTGTATCTTTTTTTTTTTTTTTAATTTTTTTTCCTCTCCTTCAAATGAGCTGCTATTATAAGGATGACCCTACTTCAACAGTATTAAGACTAAAACTGGTATGTAGCTTATAGCCATTCTGATTATCATATTACAATTAGAGACAAGTAAAGTTTTGCAAAACAAGATCATTACCACTATCGTCACCTGCCCTAAACAAACCTCTATTTTTTTCTTATTATAGACATTTTCTACATGAGCCTTCATTTTTAATTTGACAATAAATTTTCAAATTTTCTATCATCAATTACCCTCCAAGCCCAAGTATCTGGTAGCATGCCCTGGACCAAATAATTCCCGCACAAGAGGGAAGAATATTTGACTTTTTTTTTCCCCCCTGCTTTTCAAAAATTCAGTTGTCTCTGTGCATCTTCAGCAGCTGCAGGCCAATTACCTCTGCTGACATTGTAAGGTACTTATTAGGCCTCAGGTCTGACAGTCTCTGAAGGGCTCAATTAGCTGCTCTATTCAATCTCATTTACTTCACAGCTTCTCTAAGCAGAAGCATCCAAATGTAAAACATTTCGGGGCATAATAGCAGGTGTTGATTTTGAGAAGGATTTGTGAAAATCAGCGATGAGAACAGCATCTGGTTCCCAAACACTTCTAATAATAATAATAGCTAGATTCTTCAGCTTCCTTTTTCAAGTACCCCAAACCCAAGAAGCTTCATTTCCTACTTACAGGGTTGCAGTAGATTTTGATGTTTGAGAAGATACAAGATCCTGCTGAAGCATTTCAAGCAATGGAGACATTTATGTCTCTCAGCACTGTGGGTTTGCCAGTGTCTAATTAGTTGCATGATCACATTGTTACTGTTCCCTCAATCCATGCAGTCACAGCTTCTTCCTCCTCTCCTTGACTGCTTCCTTTCGCAGAGCTTGCAAGAATTTAATTATTTTTGAAACCTCTGTCCACCTATCAAGTTTGGATTGCAGTTAGTCAATGGATTCAAATGTTATCAAAGGGGAAGAAAAATATAGACTGACTGTGTAATCACACAGCTCTTGTTTTCATCAGCAATCAGGTCAACAACCTTAAAGAAAAATCATGGACCTGGGAAAGCACATGTTAGTGGAATAAATAACTGATAGATAATTGGCACACAAAGATAGAATTGTTATCAGAAGCCATGTACTACAAAGCCTAGTGCTAACTGCTTTCCTAGCCTTTGAAATTCCAGTTCCTTTGGTCTACCGCAAGACAGCGGAGCATGCTTCAAACTCACTCTTGAGTTATGCAAATCATACGATTAATACTTTCCAAAACAGGCAAAAAGTATATAGAGAATGACTGATACCTTTATTCACATAGGTGTTATCTTATATTTTAATGGTAATTTGGCTAGGTATATAGCAGGTTATATTCTTAGGTTATAGCAGGTTATATTCTTAGAGTGAGCTGAAAAGTTTTTCTACTCACTTTTGATTGCTTTAGCTATGTGGTCATGAAAAACTGTACATTTCTCCCAAATGTTTTAAAGTAGAACTTTCAAACAGAAGTAGCTAAAAATAGAAACTTTAAAAGAGGAATATAATGATACTTTTAAAGGGACTATATAAACATACATATGTGTAAATATAAATATAGATTTATATAAATATATAAAAATATATAAATAAGGCTTTAATGTTTCTAAAGATATTACGAATATAATATAATATTCATATATATATAATATAATTGTACTTTCTGTTTTCACTTGTTATCCAAGAGGAATATTAGAATGTACAGTCAATAATATCAAAAATGCAGTCCCATTGCCACATACAGGCTTACACCACCTAGGAGGGTCCAAACATACATATTTTGTGGACAGAAGTTACATTACATGGAATAGGACAGCGATTCAAGACTATTTTATTCTCTAAGAAATTACCAAAGCAAATATTTCTTTATCTCCTTTGAAAAGAAAGATTGTATAATGTTTGCCTTTCTCTGAATTGGTGCACTGTAGTTGAAAATCTTGTTTCCAATTACATAAAAAGGTGAGCTTAGGAAGGCTTAGACCTTGATTATTTTGAGAAAAAAATAATTCAGTATCATCTTTTACATAATATGAATAATGGGTTCAAAAAATTCACTTTGCAGCTATCCTCAGTAAATAACAAGAACCATCTGGACTGATTGGTATGGAAATCAAAACTAATTGATGCTACCATTTTAGAGCCTTTTACATAACATGAAAATAAGAAAAGATAATATGCTTTCTAGAGTTAATCAAAACTGTACTTCAAATTACTCAGTGGTAGGTTACCAAAACTGTTGGCTTTATATTTTACACAGTTAAAAATCTGGATTTACAAAGCCAAAAGAAATTTCTGCTTTATAATTATTGAAATCTACTGTCAAAGCCTAAGTAAAGAACTCTAGAGAGTCAAACCAAAATGAGTGTATGTTTTTCACACTCTAGGCATTTGCCATTTTCCTCCTAGCTGAGAACTCCTATGCATCTTCCTGGCAAAAATTATTTATTTTGATCAGAACAGGAGATCTGCTGCCCCCTCACAGAAACTCCAATGGTGGGAGATTAAGTTTGAAAATGATAGTCCTTCCGTGAAGATCACAATGTAGATTCAGGGCTGTAAATTGCTGTCTTATTTCCACTGCTTATTTCCAGATTTGTGAAGTGAGAGCACAGTGTGTCTCTGATCTGATTAAACTTCATTGCCAACACAGCATCAGAAAAAAAGAAAAAGTTGGTGTTCTACAAAAGGCACATATTTAGGCTGGAGTAACAAGACCACTTTTTAGGTTTTAAGGCATTAATATGCTTACCCCTAATTTCAAAACATGAATAGAGTTTACAGGTTGATCATAAATCATGTTCTTATGCTACGAATTTCTGTATTTTAGGAACAATGGACCTTTTTTAAAGCTTCATTTGTATAAACAGGAGAGATGTCTTTACCTGAAAGAAGTGTAGGGATTGGTTAAAAGTTCCTTAATACTGTTGTCAGAAGGTAGCACTGATATATAACCTAGAGGTTCCTTAATCTCAAGAAAAAACATGCCTGTGGGGAAAAAGTTTTTCCTGGATAGTCTGTGATTTTACGAAAGGAACTCATACCAGAAATGGCAGACCTTCTTACTACAGAGAAACTGGGATATCACTTATGTTATAAGATTGATTACTGCACAATAATACAAATTCTTTTCTTAATAAAACAACAAATAGAGAGGCTAATCCAAAAGCCTTCATACATAGACTCAAAATGAGAAACTGAAATACTGTAAAACATTTCAGCATGCATCTTCACTATTTAAAGAAGCAAGAATTTGGAGGGAGGACCCAGGTCAGAACAAGGGACCTCAGATTGTCATCACATTCCTTTGATGAGTATATGAAATCCTGACAGGTAAGACTTTACTGTCCTTTGTTTCTAACCTCATCTTTTTATGATTTTTGCCTGGTTAATAGTTGCAGAGATATGTGAAGATAAGTAGGTAGGTCCCTGTACCACAGAAGATATTTTCTGAAGTTATTTCATACAGATATGTGACTTGCTTTTTACCTTTGGTATTACTTACAGTAACTATCTATTTTAGCTTGCCATGACACTAAGAAGTTAATTCATCATTATATTGCAGAGTTTGGCAAAATCACTGCATTTTACTATTGCATATAAATGAGTGAAGATATACCTTTGGAAAAACTAATGGTCCTCAAAAAGTGAACAAATAAATTTGATATTTGAATGAAAAAATGAAGGGAGACCAAAAACTCTTGCAGGTAATTCATAGGAAGATTCCAGGTGGTAGAGGTTTCTGTGAGTGCTGAAATATTTAAAATAAATGTCACTGGAAATGCCTAATATATTCTTGGAGGTTTTAGCTGGAAATAATATTTTTTTAAAAAAGCTTTAATCATTAATCAGAGGCGAGTTAAAATGTTTTGAGACATGATATAGTACCAGATTATTATATCTAAGTATCACATTCAAAATACAAGTAAAAGAAAAGATAACACAAATATTTCCATAAAAAGTCTTTATTGCATTAATTTGATACCTAAGCTTTTTGAATATCATGTATCTGGGTAATTAGTATGTGTAACCAATCATATTAATGATATTTTTACTGTTTTGAATTTTGGAAAATATTTATTGTACTGGTAACTAAAAAATCCTTAATTTTATCATCTCAAAAAAGTCTGAAAGATCCAAATAGAGCTAGGGCTTGCGATTCTTATTTATCTTATAGAATATTGTGAATCAACTTTTTAAATGAAAAAATAATCATTGGTTTCCAAACAATGGTTGTCTTTTTTTTTTTTTTTTTTTTTTTTAATCAAAAGTCCAAAGC
>JAVCKT010029947.1:0-35442 GCA_032273925.1 Rhynchotus rufescens | reverse complement strand
AGTAAGTGCAGCAGCTCTGGCTTATGGAGAGTTAAGAGAAGTGGCTGCAGTCCAGAGGAACGGAGCTGAAAAGCTGAGCCCAACTGGCTGAGCAACCTGTGGTCGTTCCGAGGGAATCTGCCTTTCCTGCCCGCAGCGGATCGCAGCGCTTTGCAGGGGCTGACGCCTGCCGTGGGGCTGAGGTGTGAGGCCCTTGCCGCTGCCTCGCTCGCTCGCCCCCGCGCGCGCCGCAGCTCCCAGCCCACGCACCCGAGTGATTCACTGCTCCCAGGCGCCCGAGCTGAGCTTTGGGCCCAGAACGAGCCTTCCGCTTAGATGCTGCCGCCAGAGATGCTGGGGGGTTGTGGCACAGGCAAATGCATGTGCAGAACTTTATTTGCTGAGAAAAGTAGGGCAGGGAGATTTCACGTTGAAGAAAGCTGAGGAAAAACGTGCACAGCAGCAGCCTGGGTTGTAATTGCAAGAGAAAGCATCAAGCAGGCAGGAAGCTTTAGATCTGAGTCAATTTAAGAGAGCTCCTCCCCTTGCAGCAAATGCTGCTCAAGTATTTCAGCCAGGCCTGCAGTGTGCAGGTTTGGCATGCGAAGCAGCCCGGCGGCGCTGGGGCACCTCTCAGCAGTGTGCCCTGGGCTGGGCTGGGCTGGGGCCCCCATGCTGCTGGGCAGGAATTTCCAGCGAGTTGTTTTTTTTTTTTTTTTTTTTTTTTAATGCAGGTTTTGAGAACTGATACCCAGCTCTCCCTCCGGGCGAGAAAAGTGACTTTCCAAAACCGCAGAGCACACGGGGTTTCTACGCGAGGCAGCTGCCGGCTGCTCTGGGAAAGGCCCGGCTGAGAAGTCGCAGCGCGAGGGGCCCTGAGCCGGCCTCGCGTGCCGCCCCCGCGCTGCTCCCAGTGCCAGCGCGCGGCCTGGGCAGCGCTGTGGGCACTGAGCTGCTCGCTTGGCGCTGAGGAGACTCTTGCGGCTGTGCTCGAGCCGGGCCTGGGCTCGTAGCTTCTGCGGAAAGGGGCTGTTGGAGTGAGACGCGCTCAGCGCTAGTGCTGGGGGGCTTCAGGCAAGGTAGGGGGAGAGCCCCCACTTTCCGCCCTGCAGTTCTGATCCTGCAGATGCTCTGAACGCACCAAAGCAGCCGCTCTGGTTGTCACCTTGGCACTTGTGCCAAGGCTGGGTGGCCAGGAGAGAGGGGCGCTGCTTGGAGCTCCCTGCACCTAGCTCCAGTGCCGCCTTGCCCTAAAACCGTTTGCACTTGCTGCCTCTCTGACTCCTGCTTTGCCCTCAGTCTTTCTTGGGTGCTTTTCTCCCAGCCATCCCTGTGTTCCTGGGGGTCCTTTGGAGCTGCTTGCTGGAAGCAAGTGGATTAACACAGACTCCTTCTTACTGCATAGAGCACATGGCTTGGTGGTAGGTGCAACAGAGGAAAATAATGAGATAATAAAAAGAGCAAAGCATTTTCTTTGGCAAAAGAAAGCCACAAAGTGGCTTAAACAAGCAGAGGATGATGGCCAGAGTTAGCCTCCTGGGCCTGCCTGCCTGAGGCAAGCGTGGTATGGGTACTGGAGCAGGAATGGAAAATAAAGTATGAGGAGAAGGCCTGAAGCTGAGGTGCAGACCTATTCAACCGTCATCTCTGAGTCAGAGCAGGTTTGTAGGAGTTGGCAGGGAGCTGGTGTCTGATGTGGGGAGGAAAGGAGGCCACTCGCTAGCGGCTTTTCATGGCAGCAGTTTGAATGTGCTGCGGAGGGAGGGGGATTTGCATTTTGAGAACCTGTGAAGAGGTTCCAGTAACTGACACAAGGGGCTGGGGTGAAGGTTTTGTAGGTGAGTGGCAGAGCCTCCATGTCCTCTGTTCAAAATGGTTCCCAGCAAGGCAGTGAAGGAACAGGGCCACGAAGGGCTGGGGCACGTTCCTCACTGTAGCAGAGGCTTCCTGCAGGGAGAATGGGAGCTCTGGTCCATCACGAGGATTGTCTGCATGGAGAAAGAGGCTTGTCTTGGATGTTCGCCCCTCCAAAATTTCAGAGGGAAGAGCGGTTCTGCTTTGGGAAGCAGACCTTCAGCAGAGATGTGGGCCAGCGGTCTATCAGTGCCCAAAAGACAGACTGAAAAGGGCATGTAGAGAAGGGTTTGCCACCCCATGTGCTCGCAGCATCTCTGTACCCAGTACTGCCTGCAGAGAGGCTTTCAGCTGCTTCGTGGTGGACATGAAACTCAACCGGTCTGTCATGAGCTGTGGTTTTGGTGGCCAGAAGGATGAGAGAAGCAGGTGGAGGGTCTCAAATGTCTTCTGTTCAGGAGACCTCTTGCCTCCCCAGTCTGTTCTTTAAGCTGTACACTGTGAGAAGGGAATACACACAGGCTGGAGGAGCAGAGGCGAGTGTTACCCACCTGTGGTGCTGATTTCGGGGGGGGGCTGCAGGGAGCTGTTTCCTGAGGGCAAATGGCAAAGCAAGAGCCGCTTCCCACGCTTGGCTCCCACAAGGAAAGCTGAAATCACAGAAGGCATCTGAAGTCATGGCACTACCAGCCCCCAGCCTTCCTGGACCTTTTGCCACATCCTTATGACTTTTCTGCCGGGTCCTGAACCTACCTCTGCTCATCTGGCACGCGCACGGCTGTGTGTCCTCTGAGTGGTTTGGCGTTTTGTGTCTCTGGTTGCAGACTCCACGTTTTGCCATCTGCCAGGCTTACAGGGCCTCTTTGGTACCTGTCCTCCAACCTCCCCTTCCCCCTGTCCCCAGGTTCTCTCACTGCCCTTTCCCCACCCAAAGGTGTCACGCATAATCCCCCTTCCTTCTTGTCCCTGACTGGACTCGCACCACCCAGGATGTTCTTGAAAGAGGAGTTAGACTGAAATTGCATTTTGTCCCTTCTGCGGACATCGTCCTTCTTCATGTGCTGTTGCCAAAGAGCTGTGGAGTCACTGGCAAAGGCAGAGGCTGGGCCTGGTGACAGGCAAGGACATCACATGTGCTTGTCTCTCTCCTACAGCAGGTCACCAAGCACCAGAAGGGCCTGAAAGCCCCCACCTCCATGTGCGGTGCCGAGCAGGGTGGCAGCCTGCTCCACTGACGGCAGCACTGAGTCCTCTGCACAGGCTTGCAACTTTGCTGCCGCTGTCCCAGCATCAGCCTGACCTACACGCCATTCATGGCTGCTACGGCCAAACGGAGGGAGATGTTTCGTGGCACCCTGAGGGCCTGTACCGGCCCCTCCTTGGGGTCTGCGGGCAGCACGACGGGCCCCAGGCCGCTCACGGATGCCCAGCTCTTCCCAGGCCTCCTTGGCGGGGAGACCGGGGCAGGAGAGGTTGACACGGCGGAGCTACCGTGCTCGGCCTGAGCTGCCATGCTCGGCCTGCCGCGGCCCACCCCGGCCCACGCCAGCTCCTCCTCTCCGGGGACGCCTGCGGAAGGGCTAGCAGCCCTCCTGGCGATCTCTTCCCGCCTCTCTGCGCCAGCTGCTGGGCCCCCTTGGTGACCCGCAGTGGCAGGGGGTGACACGAGCTCTGATGCGGACCCTGCCCGGCCTCGGTGCTGGCTGCAGGGCTCCCATGGTGCGGCCCCGCAGGTGGGCCCAGCAGCCCCCGCCACCTTGCCCCAACTTGCAGCCCTTCCCCTGGGCTACTGCGGGATCAGAGGGTCCCAGCGGCTGGGACGGAGCGAAGCAGGGCGCGTGGGCGGCTGGGGAGCCCGGGCGCTGCCGCCGCCTCCCTGCCCCCACCTGCGGCGGCTGCAGCAGGTGACATGGAAAATGACGGGGCACTTTGCGCCCCACGGAGACAGCGCAACCGTCCCGCGGCCGCCATTGGCGCAGCGGCTGCGATTTGCCTATATATGGGCACAGCGAGGCACCGCGTTAACCCTTGTGTCCCCTGCGCGCCCGCCCGCTCCTCACTTCGGCTTTTTGAGGTTTTCCTTCGCGCTCTCATTTGCCTCCGGGCCGCGGCCTCTTTCGCTCGGCAGTTTCTGGTTGACTCACTTTGCAACGGCCTCCTCTCATCCCGGCCGCGGCGGGAAGCGGCGCTTTGGTGGGGGCCGGCGGCGGCACCGGGGCCATGCGCGCGTGGCCATGGGGCTGCGATGGCGGCGTTGTGGGCCATGCGCTCGCCTCCGTCCTCTGGCACGCTGCTCCGGAGCATGAAGACGTGGCCTAGGGGCCCTTCCTGGAGCGCTGCTTGGCCCAGAACCTCACAGGCTCTGCTCCCCGCTCCCTCTTGCCTGCGTACAGCAGCCCTCCCTGTGCTCTTCAGGAGCACCATCATGTCAGTCTCTGCACACGTCCATCTTCTCACTGTTACTTTTTTTCTCAAATCCTCCCCTTGCCAAGCTAATCAGGGCGATGGAGGACCAGCTAGCTGTGCTCATCTTGGAGCTTGGTCTCCCAGTCACTCTCTCTCTGAGAGGCAATTTGGAAGTGCCTGTTGGAAATGCAGTCATTAGGCTTCAGCATTCACAATGGCACATCCGTGGCTCTATCAGATTCTGGCAGATGTTGCTGAAGGATGTCCAGGAGATGCTCCCAGGAGTGACCAGCAGTGCCTCGTGCTGTGGGTGCTGGTGCTGTGGAGCAGAAGTTGGTGGCTCAGACACCCATTTCCTAGTGGCCCCAGAGTGGGATCCACGAGGCCTGGGCAAGATCAGCCGTGGCTCTGGAGCCCCTAGGGGTGAGCTGGTCTAGCGCTCTGGACCAGCCCTTCTCCAGGCCCCGGCCTGCTCTGATGGGGGTCAGCAATGGGGCAGCTTGTGCGGGCTGAGGGTGCCCGGCAGCACCAGGGCGGCTGGAGGACAGGTGGTCGGAGCAGCCGGTTTGGGGCCAAGCTCTGATGGCCGTGGCCATGGGGGCTGCCCGGGGGCGCCCAGTGGGGGCTCTGCTCCTTTAAAGGCGGGAGCGGGTGCAGGCAGCTGGGACTGCCACTTCCCCTGCGTGCAGCAGCGCCCGACCGCAGCCCAGGAGGGGAAGTTGCTGCAAGGCGCGATAAGAAATATCAGCGCTTTTGCAGCGCGCTGGCTGCGCCGCCCGACAAGCTCCCTTCCCCCTGCGCGCCAGGGGCCCCCGCTGCCTCTCGCCTCCGCTGCCTCTCACTCCCTCGCAGATACAGAGAGCACTACTGGAAAAGCCCCAGCCCGTGAGGCCGGCAGGGCAGAGGAGCGGGGCCCTCCATACCATGGCTGCGGTGGCATCCCCGGGCCCGGCCTTCCATTCTCAGGAAGGAGCAAAGGCCGGGAAGTGCCAGGAGCACGTGGCCAATCCACCCGGAGCCGCATTGCCCGCCGGGAGCCGGCGGCAAGGGAGGGCAGAGTGGGGGACGCGGTGCCGGGCCTGGCTGCTGTTGCTGGGGCTCAAGCGAGGAGCAGCAGGTCGGGGCAGTTATGGAGCAGGGAGCTGCACGCCGGGAGCCATGAGTGCTGTGCCCAGCACCCCGACCCTGGAGGCAGCCTGTGACTCCCCCAGCACTCAAGGAGATGCCGGGCTGTTCAGCATCAGGAGAGGGGCCATGAGAAAGCTGGGCTCTGGAGGCTCTCACGAGGTTGCATGGGGAGGAAACTCAAGCGCTTCAACCCTCCTCCCCATTCCCCTCCAAAGTCATGGTGAGCACAGTACGTGCTCAGCCGTTTTGGCTATGCATGCTGAGCACAGAGGGAACAGTGATCTGGGGACAAAGACTAGGTTAGAAACTGCCGCAGCCTCCTTTACAGGATGGTAGAATTAACCAATGGCCAGGGGATGTGGTAAGTTCATCATCAGTTGGAGACTTTCAGGCCTCCTCGGTGGAGCCTGAGAAACCAGATCTGCTGATTTCCCCCTTTTTTTTTTGAGAAACAGAGAAGGAGGTGGCTGCCTGGCAGAAGGAAACTGGCTCAAGACACCAGAAAATGTCATGTCCCCCTCACTGCACTCTGCCCGCGGGAGTGCGGAAAGGGGAAGCGTGTCACCTCCCCCACTTCCCCTGGGCCCCGGCCCTGCCGGGAAGTCAGGCCTCGCCACGAGTGCTGCCCGTCCCCTCCGGGGCACAGATCTGGCATCCAGATCCCCTGGTGCCCATGGCAGTGCTGTGCCCAGCACCGAATTCGGCCAGGGAGCCAGTGCCAGTGCGGGTTCTCCTGGGGTAGCTCCCGAGCCAACAAGCACTGTCTCGGGTCGGGGGTGGCTCCTGCCCATAGTGCTGCTGTTGGATACTGCGTGGAGAGGCTCTGCAGCATGGTGCTGCCCTCCATGGTGTGGGCGCGGGCCAGGTCCTGCCCTGCTTCCAGGCTTGATCCAACCTTCTGTGCTGCCCGGCTCACCAGCTGCCCTCTCCTGGCTGCAATTCCTGCATCTGTCCTTGGTGCAGGTTTTTCTGCAGCATCCCCATGTGTGAACACCAGCATCATTCCCAGCACCGTACCCTCTCCTGACCTCTCCTGTGTGCTCTGCCCACCACAAAATGCTTTCCACCAGCCACAGTGCATTCACTCCCAACTGCCAGCTCTAGAAAACACATCTCCATCTTCGTATGGCAAGCCAAGCTGGTGCTACCTGATTTTGTATGGCCCAGTCCAGAAGGAAGCTGCAGTGCCCAGCTCTGCTCTGCCCTGGCTGCAGAGGGATGGGGAAGCCCTTGCTGCAAAGCGGCAGATTTCTTCGTGCCACTGTTAGCTGGAAGGGTTTCTCTGTTTAATTCTTGCTTTAAAGTGACTCTTCCAGGCACTGGCTTATCTGCTTTCCTGTCCCTGAGCTGCATGAGGCATCTCAGTCCATGACATGCACTGACTTCTCTGAAGGCATCTCTCCAGAGCCGTGCACCACAATTAGTGGCGTACACCACCTTGTTCTCACTAACACCTGGCACTCAAAGTAGCCTAAACTCCCTTTCTTCATTGCCTGCTTCCTAGCCCAGTCCTGTGCAGAGGCAGACTTGCAGTTTGAGCAAGGTTTGCTGCAAGGAATGTGGTGCTGAATCCTGTGCTACTGTTTATCATGTGAAAGGCTCTCACTAACACCGCTGTGACCAAAACCTTCCCCAGGTGCCCAGAGAAATGGCTCACTCTCTCTAGGGTCTGCAGGGCTCATCTATGGGTAGAGGTAACAACCTGCTCCACCCAAAATGTTATTTCAGACATTCCAGGTGTCCCCAGGAGTTAAGACACCAGTAGGGTCCCGGGATAATTCAGCCTGGGAAGGAGCTCAGGTCCTTTCAGGAGATTAGGAGGTATGTAACCCAGCCTCCTGCAAAGCAAGGTCAGCTACACAGGTGGGTGGCTTCCTCTGCTAGCTAGGAGGTGCTCACCACGTGGCTGTGGTGAGGAAGATGCTGTCCCAGGTCTCATCTGTACTTGCTGCCACGCACACCCCACAGTCTATGAGGCCAGCACAGATGTCCATCTAGATTTCCCCATAAAAAAATGCTGGAGAGCCCCCAAAGTCAGAGCAAAGGAGAGACAGAGTGTCCTGGCTCTATGCAAGAGCAAGGCTGTATCCCCAGCCCTGGAGCCACTCGGAGACCTAGCACCCGTGGCAGCAAGGGATGGAGCCTGGCATGGGGCCAGCGTGGGCGGGCAGCACCCCAGAGCATTTTGCAGCACGGAATGGACCCACAGGCATGAAGGAGGCGAGGAGCAGAGGCTCCAGGGCAGAGGTCACGGTGCTTCAAGGAGCCCTGCAGGGAGCATGTGAGGGTGACTCACTAGATGGCAGTTCAGCCGCCCGACGGGAGGCAGACACCGAGCTCCAGCTCCAGTGAATGCCGCCTCCCGTGCGCAAAGCGCCGCAGCTCCCGCGAGGAGCCAGGAGTGCTGTCCCTGCGCCGGCCGCGGTGCCGGCCCGGCCGCAGCTCCGCGAGCCAGGCCCCCAGCGGGGCTTCCTGCCGGCAAGCGCCGCCTCAGCGGCCTGCGGCACCGGGAAGGTTTCCCCTCTCGAGCAGCTAGACATGGAGATGCCTGGACCAAAGGATGTGATTGCTCCAGCAGTTTGGGAACACGTCTGGTGTCTGGCTAAACTCTTTGAGTAGCTTTTCCCTCCGTTTGAGGATCATTCAATGACAAACTGTGTATCTGACCAAACTCATTCTACCTGTTCTAATCAGAACACACATTGTTCAAGCAAGCCCACGCTGTCAAAAGGCTTTGCGTTGTGCTGTTGCCCTAATATTTTGTCACTGTTGCATCTTTACCTTCTGCAAATGTCACCTTTTGTATTTTCATTCAGATGAAAATTTTCATTCAGATTACCAGCACTGGCCTAAAAAGAGCCCTCTGCAGAGCCGCGTGAAGATCATGCCACGGACCGATGGTTTCTCATTTACAGCCCCTTTTTGAGATCAATCTGGCAGTTTTTAATCTAGTTTAATGGATCGTTTCATTCAGCATTCAGTGACCTCCCTCAGCTCAGTCACTGATGCAGGGCACGTAGTCACTGCTCTCCCTGCGCGGCACTTGGCCGCTCTCACAGAAGGAGAGCAGGGCTGGGTGGCAGAATCCATTTGCTCTTTACTGCAAATATCAGCAAAACTGCAGAGGGTTTGGGGATGCCTTTTGTGACACAGGACACGAGCTAGAAAACTCACTTAGCAACATACTTTACTTGAGCCCTTGGCTCTCTGGCAGACAGTAATGCCTGGCCCTGCATGTCCCCAGCTCGCTAACCAGCCACGCAAGGTCTTGCTCCCCGCTGGCTCTGCAAACCCACCTTTTATTTTCTTCTCGGGCACCTCTTGTTCCCTTAGCCGTTATGGCTTCCTCGGAGTCAGAGGAAGTCTGATATTTTTAAGTATTTTTTGAGTGAAAAGCACAGGGACAGGCAGGGAGATTTCTCGTGCAACGAGTTTCCTAAAGGCAGATTTGGGCCTTTCATCCTCTGCTCTGTGGCTCCAAGGCTCAGCTGAAAGCCTGGTCCATCCTGCGTCCCCATTTTACTGCTGCTGCAGAGCTGAATCCTGCACAGATTGTGATCGCTGTTACCCCACCAAGATTGCTGCCGCCCTCCATAACCTCTCTAGGGTTTTGCTGCCACCCTCCTCATTCGGGAAACAGCTCATTCCCCCAGCAAGGAAGGGGATAGAGATGAGAGGCATGGTCAAGCTGCCACGCAGGGCAGCCTCTGGGCCGCATGGCCCTGGTCTCTATTCTGATCAAATCCCACACCGTGGCAGGGCTGGGGGGAGACATTTGGTTATTGCACTGGGTGAAAACAGACTTCTTTTTTTTGCACAAACATGTTTGTCGCTCGGAATAGCAAAGCTCAGAGGAGCGTAACCGGCTTGTTCTGCAAGAGCGTCTCTTGCTTCCTGTGAGCCCTTGTGCAGCGGCAGCAGCGTCGCCGTGTTGTCGGTTTGGAACACGCTGCGG
Source organism: Rhynchotus rufescens (assembly GCA_032273925.1). Taxonomy (NCBI): domain Eukaryota; kingdom Metazoa; phylum Chordata; class Aves; order Tinamiformes; family Tinamidae; genus Rhynchotus; species Rhynchotus rufescens. The sequence goes on along the minus strand of JAVCKT010029947.1, from coordinate 26,120 downwards.
TCAGACTGCCGGGGTGTCGCTGGGTGGGACAGCTACACAGTTTATCTCCTGAGCAGCTACGGCTCTTCCTGTGGTTGAGGCCACGTGGGCAGGATGGGGTTAAAAGGCGGCCCGCTCTCCGGAGGGGTCCGCTCCTCCCGGCCCTGCAGCTGCACCCACAGCAGCTCCGCCACAGGGCCCCGGCCACATGGGCCGGCTTCGCCCAGCCCGGCTCGGCGGGCACGGCAGGAACCTGGTAACGTATCTGCCGCTCTCCAGAGGAGCCCCCGAGGAGCCGCTCGCCTGGGAGCAGCGCCCGCGCTTTGGAGAGCAGGTCCGCGCCGGCACCACTGCAGGCTGACACACGGGCAAGCGGCCCCAGCGCGGGTGGGTGCGGGAAGGGGGTGCACGTGGCGCCGGGTGCCCGGGGAGCAGCGGGTGCCTCGTCCCGGCAGAGCCGCCCCGGCGCCTCGTGCGGCTGCTCCTGCGGCGAGGGGCAGAGTGGCGAGGGGCAGAGTGCCGCGGTGCCGCCGCGCGCGGGCACCGCTGCCCGGGAGGGGCAGGCCGGGGGGCCGCTGCGGGTCCTCGCCGCCGCCTGCGGTGCAGGGAAGGGGAAGGACGAGCGCGGCGGGCGCGGGCGAGCACAGGGCAGGGCGGGAAGTGCCGAAAGCAGAAGTGCCGCGGGGGGCCGCGTCGCACAGGCAGCTCCTTGCAGAGGCAGATGCGGGGCCCGGGCTCTGCGCCGCGCGTGGGAGCAGGTGAGCGCGGACGGCGCGCGGCCCCTGGCACGGCCCGCGAGGGCTGCATGCGGGGCCGGCCCCGGGCGGGACCCTGGGGCAGCGGGGCGAGAGCTGCCGTCTGGCTGTGCTTCCTCTTGGTGCCTGGGGCCTCGGAGATGTCCCTGTTGCTGTGGGGTGTCAAAAGGACCTCCACAGGTCAGCAGCAGAGGGGCCTATGCGGAGGACCCATAGTGCTCCTGCTGCCTGGGGCAGAGGTTGGGCGGGAGCGGAGCGCCTATGGGAGCTGTGGGGTCCGCTGTCCAGGTGGGGTTCTCCTGCCATGAGTGTAAAGAAGGGGGTTCCCCATGAGAGGCCTGGGATGTGAGGAGTGAAGATGGGGTTTGGGGTGAGGGTGACCTGCAGCAAGGACAAGGTGAGGGCTTCACCAGTGACCCAGAAAAGTGTTTGGGCTGGTTCCCTTCCACGTGGAGACAAGTCAAGAAGATCTCTAGTGACTGGGATGGTGTTGAGGTGGGGTTGCCCATGGCAGAGACAGGGTGAGGGGGTGTCCTGTGGCCACGATGATGTTTGACATGGGTTCTGCCTGGTGGGGACAACAAGATGGAGGGAGGGTCTTTGTGACAGAGATGGCATTTAGATGACCTCCCCTTCATGGGGACAAAGCAAGGTGACCCCCATGACCAGGATAGGATTTGAGGAGGCAGTGATGGGTTTTCAAGCAAGGTTCCCCATCAGCAGAGACAAGACAAGAAGGTCTGCTGTGACTGGGGTGGATTCTGAGGGGTATTATGGACTTTGAGTGGGGCCCTTCCAGTGGGGAGAAGTAAAAGGCACAGGCGGTCCCCTGTGCTCTGCATGGGGCTTGAGGAGGTGTCCCCCAGTGGAAACAGTGAGCAAAGGTCCCCCAAGATTGTAAAGGGGTTTCCAGGGGAGTCCTTCTCTTTGGGAGAAGACAAGGGGGTACCTGGGCCTGTGATGGGGTATGAGGTGGGTTTCCCTGAGGGCAGGACATGGTGAGGGAGTCCCCATTGCCTGGTATGGAGTTTGCAATGATCCCTCTGCCATGGGGACAAGAAGAAGGGGGTCCCCTGAGGCAAGGAGGGATATGAGGTGAGATCTCCCCTGAAGCACGAGTTGGGCTCTGGTGGGGCAGCGCATCTGTCCCCATGGGCCATGCCAGCCTTGTGGTTTGTGCTGCACCCCTGGCTGGGGCCATCTGCCCCAAACGGCTGCTGTGAGGCAGCCACGTGGCTGGGTGCGCGGGGCTGGGGGAGGCGCTTCCCGCCGCCGCCGAGAGCTGACCCGGCCGAGGAGAGCGCCCGCGCCGAGGAGAGGAGACCAGCCACCGACTGAGAGACAGTGCAGTCACCCATAAAGTAGAAAGCACTACTAAACAGCACTGCAGGGTGTAGTGTTTCCTACTTTATGGATGAGTGTACTGTGGGCTACGGAGAAGAGAGCACTGCCGACAGCGCCTGACCCACGCTGCTGCCCCGCGTGCCCGTCGCGAGCCGTGCGGTCAGAGAGCAGAGGGCCGGCTGGGCCCGGGTTACTCGAGGGTGCCCGCGCGCCCACGCTCGACCGCTCTGGCTCTGCAGGCAGCGCCGCTTGGCGAAGCGCAGGAACCGCCGCCATGTGTCCCCGGGCACCAGCGCAGCCGTGACCCCTCTGGCACCCGCACTCCAGCATGACCAGGACTGGCCGCTCTGGGAAGAGGGGCTCAACGCACCCGCACGTGGCCATGCCCACGTGGCAGCAGCCTCCTGCAGAGCTTTGGTGGGGCTAGTCGGTGCCAGAGCGAGCAGAGTCCTTGCAGCAAAGCTTACAGGTAGGTAGAAGAGCCTCTAATCCCCATTTTTTCACCATGCTGTTGTAGCCACAAGTCCCTGTAGAGTTGGGCACGCCACGTGGTGGTGGCTGCGTGCAGTCAGCAGAGCCATGGGAGGTATGGCTCCCCCCAAGGCAGAGGGGGGCAGCTGGGGGCTCTTGAATGGCCTCACATTGCTGTATGATTTTGTAGAGCTTGGGGGTGAGGGGCTGAGGAATAAAACTCTTTCGGCACCAACTTGTGGACGTTTCTTTATTATATCCCTGGCAAACACCAAAGCTGGAAGAAGATGCAAGACGCCAGGGCCCAGCGGGGAGGCCCTGCAGCTTTACGCGGTGCTGGATGCTGTGTTTGAAGCCTTTGAGGCTCTTGGGGGCAGGAAAGAGGCTTTAGAAATGACTTAAGCAGCACATCTCAGCACAGTGATGTGGGACGCTCGGCTTTGGTCCTGCCTGCCCTGCAGGAAGGCCTTCACCGGCTCCCTGCAGGAGCTCCCTGCATCCTGATAGTATTTGCTATGAGCAAGGCCATGGCAAGGGGAAAGGGGGTGCTCCCATGGTCACTGTGCAGCTCCCCACATTTATCCCGGTGCACCTGCCCCTTCCTCACTGTGAGCCAGCAAACAGCCTCCAAGGGACACAGGGAGAGGGTCCCCAGCACACAAAATACCACTTCATACACATGACTTCAGCTCCAGAAGTCCTGGCCTTTGAAAGGACCTCCTAAAACAGTAGAAATACACTATCAAAGTAAAGACAGTTTTCTGTTATTTTCTTGAACCCAAATTCTAATGGGAAAGCTTCCACTTTTTGGAGAAGTTTGTGTGCTGGAGCATTTGTGGATGTGCCTATTGAAGCAGGGATATTTTTCTTTCATTTTGTTCCTTTTTTTTTCTCCCCAATGGCCAGAGAGGCCTGGGGTGTTTTGCTTTCATTTTGCTGTTCCAGCTTCCCAAAATTCTCCAGCTTTGTAAATATTTGAAAGGGATACAGGGGGAAAAAGCCAAATCAAAGCTGTGCTCGTGGCCACGGGGTGGCAGGTTTCTGAGCAGCAGGGCTAAGCTGCCCCTCGCAAGCAGCGACGTGCTCAGCACTGAGCAGCTTTCATGTTGTGGGAGTGCTGCAAAGGAAAATAAAGGCAATGGAGGAAAAAAAAAAACTCCAACAATTCTGGGGTGCAAATGTTTTGAAAGTTCAAGATTATAATAACCAGTGTCGACTGCTGAATTATTAGGAATTACAAATACTGACTGCTTACAACTGAGGTGTTTGTGGTTCTGAATATTCTAACCATTCAATATTCAGTGCTCTAAGGGAGGTTTGAAAACGTGTTTCTTGCTGAAAGCAGCACAACTGAAACTGCTACTTTAAAAAAAAAAAAAAAAAGGCAGTTCCTTTTTTTAGTGCCCTGCGTGCATATTGAAAGCACTTTGACGGGTTCCTGCAAGGAAACGTGTTCTTTCCTTATTGGGGTGAACTGCTGATCCTGGCAGTACTTCACTCGTTCAGTCCTGCCCCTGCGCAGCCCCCCGGCCTGGCAACTCCATCCTCATCCTCCTCCGTGTTGCTCTCTAGCACCTAGGGCAGGGGGAAGCTCCTCCACCCAGCTGCTTTCCAGACCCTGGAGAAGACGCTCCGAGCAGCGCAGGTGCTTGGGCTGCTTTTGCTCAAAGACTCCTGTGGCTCCTGGTGCTCTGGCAGCACCCATGGGGGACGTGGGCACCCAGCCAGCGTGCGTGTGCGACCGTGCTTGCGCATGTGTGTGTTTTCATGCAGGGGAGCACTGTGTCTGTCTGGGACTGCACCGTGACGCCAACCCCGATGCACGCTGGCCTCTCACATCCTCTTTTACATGGGGTTATGTTTAACTGGGCTTCAGTGGCGGCACTGTTCCTGGGTGCAGCCCCAAGGGTGGGAAGGAGAAGTTGGGAGCCTGGAGCACTGCCAACCCAGCCAGCATGCCGGGAAGGGGGACATGGGTCAGCACGTGGCCGGTCGCCTTGGTCTGGAGGCGCCTGTGAGTGCAGCTGCGTCCCAGGCTGCTCATCCTCAAGCCCCCTTCCCCAGGTGAGACCTCAGTGAATCACAGTATCGCACACAAACCCTTTCTGGTCTCTACAAACACCATCCCCAGCATCACAAGAGAAGTGGACAAAGCCCTGAGGACACTAACTAGTTCTAATTGCCCTGAACAGCCTCACTTGGCACCTCCCCACCCACCTGGACCACCCACCTGGACCACCGTAAGCTCAGCCCTGGGCTTTCACTCCCCTCCCTGGTCAGTGAGAGGTCACTGCAGTCCTCTTGCTGCTCCCTGGTGATGTGACAGGAAGCTTTTCTATGTAAGCTCTTTAAGTACTTTCTTTTCCTTCTCTCCCTGATCCTGTGTGCAGAGAGTGTCAAGGATCTCCCAGAATGTTTTGGCCCATCTGACCTAGAGTCACTGTAGTAGATGCTTGGGTGAATAGGAGCAGGGGTTCTTTTCATGCATACTGAGTTTTTTATGAAGGCAAGAATGCAAAGCTCAGGGAGCTCCCGAGCCAGCACACCACTTTAAAAGGGGGCTTATAGTTGTGGGGAGGAATGTTGGCATCCTGGACTCTCATGGCCTCCAGGAACTCCTGGAGGCCTGTGGAAGGCCAGAAAATGTGTGTGGGTCAGTCCAGACAGTTGTTTCCAGTCTTCCTGCTCCAGGAAACCCAAGGTAGCCAGTTCCAGGGAGGACTCTGATGCTACATGACTACTCACCTTCTGCCTACTGCTGAGTAGGAGATGCTACGAGATGCCCAAGAGGAAGTGATGGAGGTAGGTCCCTGAGATGAGCAGAGACGGTGAACAGCATATGGCACTTTGAAGTGCAAAACAAAATGTGTTGTAGCTGGGTTTCCAAGGCGGCTCTGCTGTGCAAGTGGTGTGTTCACTGCCTGCAACCACACGATTTTATCAGTGTTATATTTCCCTTCCCACTGCTGGCTCTCGCCTCCCGCTAATTAAACCCACTTACTCTGTCTTGTGAGCTGAGCAGGGCCTAGACCCTAATCCACACTTTTGTGGTGTCCAGGGATCCTGCTTGGGATTGCCCTGGGGGAAAAAGTCATATGCAGGGACCTGCTGAGATCCTGATTTTCTGATCGGGGCATGTGGTGGAGTCCAGTTCCTGCCAAGCTGCCTTGGACGGGGGTCACTTAAGCTGCTCTTTTGAAGATATGCAGGTACCAGAAAATGCAGGCAGGCAGGATCAACTGCTAGAAATCTTTCCGGTCTGTTGGCTATGTTCATTGCATTGTTCATTGCTTAGTGTTTTTTTTAATTATTATTTATTTATTTTCTCCTAAAATGTAGACCTTGGAGTTTCAAAATTCAGATGGGATGACGGACACCTAGAATGCTGTTAGATGTGAAACTGTTAGAACTAGTATTAACTCCTAACAGTGCAGGTCTTCATCTAATTGGGTCATCTAGACCCTTCACAGTCAGTGTGGGAGACAGGAATTAGTGGTGATTTCTCTGCACTGCGTTAGATGCCAATCTCAGGAAGAAATGACAGATGTCCCACGGAGACAGCTTGAGCAGCTAGCTCAGAAGTGCACAACTGTATTGTATGAACCTGGATTTGGCCAGTGAAGATCCTGAAGAGGATGCTCACAAAGTAGTATCTGAAATAAGCATGCTGACCACTGAAGAGCCTCCTCTACAGTGGCTCACTCAGAGTGAATGGAGGTCCAAGGCTGGTTCTTTCCCCATGCAGGAGCTATGTCTGCAAAACAGAGTAGCAGGGGAGAGGCACTAGCAGTGGGACCTTCAGTTGCTGCAAAGTACAAAGCAACAAGGAAGCAGGAGGTGCCAAAAGAAAGTGATTTGCAGTGATATGAGCTTCCTCTCCAATGGTCTTCGACACCTCCTGAGTGCAGAGAAGCCGTGACCGAGATCTCGCTCTGCAGTCAAGCAACCTTTGAGCAGGGCTGGGTTTTATAATGGCAAACAGGCTGCCCTTGGAGTGCCTGTCCCAGATAGCAACCCAATGGCTTTCCCCTGAGAACTGCTAACGCTGTACAGCTTAACAACTAGAAATAACTTGCATTAGGGATGCAGCAAGGCAGGGAGGGGGCAGAGAGCCACCACAGCCGCTTGCCCGCTCTGCGGGCGCGTGCAAGCGTTGGAAAAGGCAGAGCTAGCCTTGCTATGCTGTCATGCTGCCAGCTCTTGTCTCCTTGGATCATATCAAATACAACAGCTTCCTCCCTGCTTGCCTTGCTTCAAGTGACCCCCTGGGACGTGGGCTCCATCCCTCACTTTGGGCACCTGAGCTGAGCTGCTGGTTCTTCGGGATGTCGCTCCCATCATGGCCCTCCCTGGGCCGTGTTGATTGGGGTCGAGTTCTTGGCTCACTGACAAGGAGCCGGACGCTGCAGCAAGGCCCCCTGGGCACAGGGAGCCCTGGAGCAGAGCCGCGCTGCCGCTCCTCATAGCTGAGGAGAGGCCAAGCAAGAGGGAGCCTGGAAATGGCCTCCGAGCCCCCTGGGCCTGTAGCCACACGGGGGGCCCAGCAGGGCTCTGAGGGACCCGGCTCCTTGGCCTGGGGAGCTGTTGGGCGCGGGGCAGCGGGAGGTACAAGCCGGCTGCGGGCAGCAGGGAGTCCCTGGAGGCCCATGGGTCGGGCACCCGTGTCCCTCGTGTGACAGCTCGGGATTGCAGTAGCCCCACGCCTAATCAATAGGCAGCAAACATCATTCCCGCATGATTTCCATGGAAACCGGCAGGGCCCGCTGCCATTGGAGGGCTCCAGGAGCCGCGCGGCCCTGCCGAGATGTAAGGCCCGCTTTAATATTGATGACTTGGCAGTATTTGTGTGTGGGGCTCCGGTGATTCCCGAGGAGGCACTGGAAAAATCCAGCAAGCAGCACAGACGGATTCCTTGGAGCGCCGCGAAAGGCTGACAAGTTCCCCAGCCCCTCCACCTACGTCATCCTTGGGGCTGCGCGAGGATGGGGCAAGCGCCTGGCTGGTCCTGGCCTCGCTAGGCGAGAGCCTGGGCCGCTGAGGGAAGGATGGCGATGCTGCCCGCGCTGGGCACGGCGCCGGGGGCCGCGCGCGGCGGAGCGGCGGTGGAGTGCGGGAGCGAGCCCCGGCGCGGCACCGCTCGTCATGCAGCCTTTGTATGACGGGGAGGAGGGGGGGGAGCGTGCGGTGAAGCTCCAGCCTGCCAAGCCTGACGGAGCAGACAAGGATGGTGCCTCCTCCAGCGCTGCGATGCTTCAGCTGCCTCCAACCCTGCCGTGAGGAACCACAGCCCAGACCGCTCGCACCGGGGCAGCTGTGATGCCTGCAGGGTTTCTCTGCTGGCTCCTGGAGCTCCGTGTGGTCCTCGCCGCGTCAGGGTGAGCCCATCACGCAGGAGCGGTGCCGTGCCCCCAGCGAAGCCATGGAGGAGCAGGAGAGGAGGGCGTCTCACGTGGACCTGCTGCCCGCGGCAGCGTGGCAGAGCTGCGCTCTGGCGCTGGGGGACACCGTCCCTGCGGCCTCTGCCCAGCCGGACATGGCTGTGGTGACAGATGCGCGTGAAGGTGGAGCCCCTGCAGCAGAGGATGGTGACAAGGCGACCCCTCCGCTGCCCCCAGCAGCACCAGAGTTGGGGCTGCAGGAGAGCACAGCAGCCCAAACCCACCGAGACTCCCCGAGGACCCTCTGTGGACAGGTCCAGGACCCCCAGCAGGACCCATTATCTCGAGCACCGGCACTTGAGAGGCCCCTGAATGCGACGGATGGACTCGAATGCAACCAGATAGCCAGATCTCCCCAGGTAAGGAAGCTGTTGCTGAGCTTCTCCTGCTGGGTGGGATGTCGCAGCGGGGATGTCAGCGAGAGAGAGGTGGGCTGGGGGACTTGTGACCTTGATACCCCACAGGCCAGGGGCAATAGCCGTGCTTGGCCATGGCTGAGCTACTGGTAACGCTGATGTGGGGCTGGGAGCTGCCCAAAGAGGCTGCTGCTGCAGTGCACTGGAGTGGGATCTGCTCCGCTCACTGCCCTTCGGCAGGGATTTCCAGCTGGCCGGTGTCGGGAGGTGCTCAGGAGCTTCCCAGGGCCCCTCTGCATGGGCTCCCCAGTGCAGACAGTCCTTGCACGAGTGTGGGGGGTGAGTGGGCTCCTTGTCACTGCAGCATCTCTCTGCACTTGGAGACGGGCCGTGATCTGCTGGTATCCTCCTCCAGAGCATCCCCTCTCCCCTTGGGGCAGCCTGGGAGTGCTGCTCACCCAGGGGACCTGAATTTCTCCCAGCAGAGACAACCGGAGCTCCGCTCACCAAGGCAGAGCAGGAGACTTCCTCAGACCCTCGTCCCCTCAAACGGGGCCACAAAAGTTCACTAGCTTCTTAGGACAACTCACCCTCCAGCCCCTTGGGTAAAACCCATTGCCTTCCTCAGACCTCCTTGCAGTCTGGGTAGCTCCACAGAGCTTTAAAAGAAGCTGGGAAATCAAGTCTCTGTCTGTCCTTTCTGAGGATAGGGCGGAGGGAAGAGCTGAGCAGTGGATTAAGATGAGCTTTTTGAGCTCTGCCTGTGCTGTGCTCCTTGGAGTCTCTGAGCATGGCTAGAGATCAGAGCACCGCAGGAGAAACAGTGGTACTGGGAACCCTCTGGGAGGGGAAATGGTTTCACTCAGGCACTGTGCAGTTTCTCGTGTGCCATTTTTTTAACAGCTGTTTATTGTGATATTCTGGGAAAAGATGCATTTAATTATGCAGTCCTTAGTCTGCCTCTAATCACGGCTCCTGGGTGCTCCAGAAGAGCTCCAGCCAAAAAAATGGGGCAGGAGGATGGGAAGCATTTCTGCTCCTGGTCTCTTTTTTAAACACCCTTGAGAATGAAATCAGTTGTGCCAAATTTACTGTCTTCTCTCCCTTTGGGAGAGACAGTGGGGGAGGGAAGTGGCTTGTCTTGGTGAGGGAGCTGGGTGTGAGATCTACGAGAGGGGCTGCTGTCCACGCTGGTGCTCCCTCTATGTGACTCTGCTTTGGTGACTGCGTTTTTCCTTCAGGAAGGAACAAACAAATACAGGACTACCTTACCCTAGCTTAAAGCCAGGGTGGGTGGGAAGGTGGCAGGGATAAGGTCCAAATGGTATTTGTGGGTGCTCTGGCAGCTGAACAACACCTCATGGGCCAGGGCCGTGCGCCAGCTCTGTCTGTCACCTGCTGCAGTCCCCTGGGTGCCAGCTGTGCCCACAAGTGATGTTGAAGGGGTGAGGACCCTACGTGCTTCGTAGGGCAGCAGTGCTGCGTCCGTCTTCCCTCTGTCCTTTTGGCTGGATCCTGGCTGCTCCTAGTTTGGTGACTCACTGTTGTTTCCTTTTTCTGCCCTTCTCTCAGAGGCCAATTCTGTGGAAGCATCGTGAATTATTGTTATTATCTTAAGGGTACAAGATTGCCACCCAGCACTGTGGCAATGATGTGGTGGTACTTGTTGGTACATGGAAGGTACCATAGTGGTATCAGAGCAATAATATGGTGGTACTTGGCAGTATCGTGGTGATACTCGGAGCTGTGGTAGTGCTGCCCTGGTGCCATAGTTGGTTTTGGCTGGTTTTTGACATTGGTTTTAATTCCCAGAGAAGTTAGGTTGTCTCTCTTTGAGGAACAAAATCAGCACCTTCTTCTGCCCTCAAGTGGCTTTAGTGATGAGAGAGTCTCATGGCTAGACAGGCTCCGGTTGAGGCGCAGGCAGGAGCTCAGCATTGCTGACTGTGGCACAGCAAGCGCAGGTGGAGCTGGGCTGTTGGAACTGCATCCTCAGATACATTTCCTAGGGAACAAGGTGCCATATTCTGTCTGGAGACAATGGAGAGAGCACATCTTGCACAACATTCCTCCCAAGGACGGTTCTTCCTCAGCAGCCTGGGATGTGAGCTGTAGGTGCCATGTGCGCTGCTGTCAGAGCTGGCCTTCCTTTGAGAGCGCAGCACATCTGTCCTTGAGATGTCAATGCTGCATTATGCAAACAGGACATCTGCCTCCAGGGAATAATTTCCTAATGTTGGGAAAAGCCTCCTGAGGGCTCATCCCCGGCTCGCAGAATTGATTAAAGGTGATTTTAGGGCGAAGTTCTTGCTGTGCATACCAGCTCTGTCTGCTCTTCCTCTCTTTTTCCCCTGGGGCAGATGTTAAGGCTGTCTGTAGGTCAAGTTAGTATTAGATTTATTGTTCAAATCCCTCCTGAGTGTGGAGAGCTGATACCCCATTTAGGAACTGGCAAGGGACCTCTGGAATCAGAAGTGGTTTGGGAGAGGATGCTTGGAGTCTCCAGTCCAACCTGGAGCAAGCACAAGAGCTAAGAAATGGCTCTCGTGAGGAGAATCTCTGGGCACAGAATATTCTAGGTTGTCAAAATAGTGAATATCAGAGAAAGAGAAAAATGTTGTCTGTGTAGGAACACTGTGGTTAAAGTGGCACAGACAGTCTTGCTGGAAACTGGAAAATTCCCATAGTGCTGTCAAACTGCTCTTAAAGGATGTCCTCCATGAGATCAGTAACCTGCGTATCTTACGGGATGCTGCTCACCTGGGAGCTGCTTTGATCTTGGAAATGGGGGGTGGCTTGGGACTAGTGAAAACTTTCTGGATGCTCTAAATTGGTAGTGAGGAGAGGAGCAAAGTCCTTCAACCTTGGAGTGTTCCCCATGCCCTTCACTTCAAGAATTACTCTTCCTTCCACCAACTTCCCTGGGCTGCACTTGCAGATGGGATAATCTCAGCAGGTGACCATATCCCTGTTTTGGTGTCCTGTCAGCCACAGAAGCTAGAGCACAGCTGGGATGCTTGGAGCTGGCTAGTACCTCCAAACTCTGAGGGATGTGAATCTCTTAAACAGAGCATACAGCTTTGCCTGAAGCTGAGGGCAGGAGGTGTTGTAGGGATTCAACAACTCTGTAAAACTCAAATGATGTTACTTAAGACAAGGAGCTCCAAATGAGTAGGAAGTTAAACACTCACAAAAGAAGCAGTTGCTCTCGGTGAGCTGTAATAACAAAAACCACATATATGATCAGAATTCTATAATGCTTGTAAAGATCCTATGCATCAAGTCTTCAGACCAAGCTGGTTTTACAAGAAGCTCAATGACTTTTGCAGGAGTTTCTTAAGACCTTCAAATGCTCACAGCTAAAGATGGAAAACTGCTTATTAGAGCAGAAGAGCTGTACCTCTGACGAAGAAGGACAGATCAGCAAGAAAAAAAAAAGACAGTAGCAGGATTAGAAGTCTTTCCTGGGTATTAAGGCTGTTTCTTGCTGATGCAGACATTATTTCCCACATTTCCTTTAATGAAATATCCAACTTCATCTTGCTCAAAATTTAAGTAAATTACTTCATGTCTTGCCAAAACTCACTCTCATGCAAACAACTCTGAGTGTTTTCTGCAGGCATTAGGAAAGTGTGACCAACCTGAGAGAGCCACCTGCCAAGAAAGTCCAACGAGACTTAATTTTTAGAAACAATAGTAGTGAACACAAGGCAAACTGTACTGAATTTCCCTTGCCTTCCAAAGCAAGCTGACTCCACTCAGCTAACATTGAGCGTGAAGATGTGCCAAGATAGTCTGGCCAGGATGGCTTGTGGGGAATATGGAGGATGAGGAAGACCAACCATCTCATTGTGTCCTGTGGCTCCTCTGGGCAAACTGGTTTTCAGACAGGCCTTGGAGTCTCAGAGTTGGCTATGATTGGGGTATGACCACTTGTCTTGACGTCTTTCTCATTTTGCATGCTCTAATTCAGGCATGGTGGCTCACCACTGCCATGTTTTGGCTTCTTGGAAACTGCAAATCAGGTAGTCATGATGAGAGGGCTGTGGAGCAGACACATGTGCTAGAGAACTGAACTGAGAGTATTAAATCTATATCTCCAGCTCCACAATATATCTTCTAAAATGGAAGAGTGAGTCTGTCTCGGTGCCTTTCAGAGTATCGGGAGATCTAGGAAGTCTAGGCTATCTTCCGAGAAAATCAGACTTCCAAAACTACACATGATGGCACTGGGGCTCTGAAACGGGAAGACCTGACACGTGAACTCTTCATGTGATCATCTGGAACACGGTAGTGACAGTTCTGCACGGGGAGGGAATTTAATGAGAGGCAGTTTGATGGCCCTTCAGCGTGAACCTCTGAAATAGCACAGAGCTGCCTGAGCTCAGCTGTGAACAGGTACTCTGTTCCCAAGTGTTTTTATGGGCACCAGAACATTTCACTGTCCTTGGGAGAATGGCTCTTTGGGCTAGCGTTTCTGTTGTAGGGAAGATGAGAGATTAAAGATGACCAATTGTCCCTACTCAAGCTATCAAAATATCAAACTGGAAAAGAGTAAAATAATATCAACTATCCATATTATTTTTTTGCATGTTTACTACCTAGAATTCTTGCATGTGGCATCAACGAGGAAGTCCAGATGCTCCATGAAGACCTTGGGGCTCCTTGGTCTGCCATGCTGGGAGCTGGAGGCTTCCTTTGCTTCAGGAAAGTCCAACAAAAAGTTGGACTTTTCTGAAGAAAGGTTTTGTTCAGAAAGTCTAAACGCCTTCTAGAGAAAACCAATACCCACGTGCTTTATTCAAGAGGTGATGGACAATACAGGTGAATAAGAAAGGAGCAGGAGATAAGAAGTCACCTGTCTTCTGTATTTGCATGGGAGCTGTTAACACATTTACTTCCTATTAGCTCTACTTTTGCTTTTCTCTAGCCTGAACCTTGCTAGTTGTGCCTACTACTACTCCTCAGAGTCGAGCCATTTGCTCAGCAAGAGCTAGAAAGACCTGTAACGGGGGAGAGGGCAGCTTGGCTGTTTCGGCTCCCAGTTTTCACCTGAATTTTACAACCAAATGCAGCCTTCTGCTTCCTGAGGCACGTGGAGGGGGAAGGGCCCAAGCATGCTGCAGAGCAGCCCAGGGCTGGAAGATGATGTGGTTCAACCTTTAGGAGGTTATTTTGCACGACCCCTTGTTGTAGCTACTCTGGCAGCCAAGCAGGAACAGGCCCTATCTCAACAATCACCATTGTACCTTGCAGCCCAAGTTGTAGGGTTACGGAAAGACTTGAAATATCCCAAGCATTCAATGCCTTGTCCACAGCCAACCCCTACCAGGGGCTGGGTCACAGTCGGTGAAATCCAGTACGGGACCAACCACAACCCCTCAAGCTTCTGCATTAGGCAGGTCACTGTGTGCTGGAAGAAGCATAAGGTCCCAGCGTAAGATCCTGGTATCACACAAGGGGAAGTTTAGATTTCAGAAGTTGTTCAGCTGGATGAGCACCTGCCCTGCCTGTGTCCTGAACAGGGTCTTCCCTGCACTTGAGACCCTGCAGGTCTCCATGGGGATCTAAGTCATGGTGTAGGCACTGCTTCCTCTTTATAATGCATGGGACAGGCTGTCCTTGTGTGAAAAGAGAAGAGTTTCTCTGAGGCTTCCAACCATTTCATCTGCCTGGTCTGATTTTGAGCCACGAAGTGCGTGAGCAGTACGTCAGGGTTACTCAAAACTGACTTTTCAGGAGCCTTGTGGAGTTTCGGTGTTATTTTCTCTTGCAGAACCTCTTTTCTCTTGCTTGCAAAACCTCTTCTCCTTTGGATTTGCTGCTAAAAGTGAGAAATGGCTCCACGTTGACACTGGAAGCAGCTGCAGGCTTGGCTTCCCGAGCGCTGACGTGCTGCCTCTGCCCAGGGGATTTATTTTCCACTTGCATTCTTCCTTGGCTCGGTTTTACAGGAATGTTGCTTTCTCCTTGGTTATGGAGACTCAGCTGAGCTCATCTGAGGACAACCTAACCAGGGTGATCGGGGCTCCTGCCCTCATTTTTCTGCAGCTGGGTTTGCTTTCTTGGGACGGATGATGGTGCAGTTTCTACAAAGCTTTGGGGGATTGTGGCAGGAATTTGTGAGACTATAGTTTTACTTGGGCACCTCGTTTTAAGCATGTTGTGAGGAACACAGGAAGACCTCTAATAGTCTAGTGGTGTCCAAAAGGGGGGACCTAGGGAAGGGTGTAAGAATGTAGTAAAATGTTTCTCTGAATATTCACTCAGTATCTTGCGGTTTGTGGCTCCAAACTCCGCATGCTGGAGGCAGTGTCTTTGAAATTAACAGCCTTTGATGGATTATTTCTACCGTGAATTTGTTACACGGGGTGATAAAAATCAGACAAATTGAGGAACTGGGATAAATAAAGGCAAGCAGTAGGCTGGAAGCGGGGCGAGCAATAGGAGAAAACGTTGAATCATGGAAACGGGAGTTGGTAGGGCAATAAACGGGGTGAGGAGCTGGATAGGAAGCGTGATGAAGTCAAAGGAGATGTTTGTGCCTAAAACCAGGGACTTGGCATAAAATAATGATCTAGAGCAATTGCTGTGGGACACGGACTGGAGAATAAAGGAGTGACAGAATAACTGTGAGTGCTTCCAAGCATCTCCCTTATTTCTGTCATAGCTTTAACAAAAATAACGCTGCTGCCTTTGCCTGGCTAGCGTGTGCTGTGGTACAGGGCCGTTCCTGCAACGGCAGCCGAGGGCTGGCTCGCTCCCCGACCGGGCAGCGAGCCTATTTTAGACTTGCTTTTCACATGCACTGAGGAAACTGCAGAATGGTAGCCTAGAGAAAATAACTTCATTCCGAGAGCCAACCAATTCCTTTAAGCCTTAATGCAAGAGAAGAAAATGGATTTGCAAGGACAGGTTTCATTTCCAAGCAGCAAGGACCAAGAAGCGAAGGAAACCAATTACCAAGGCCAGAACAGCTAAACGGCTTGAACACGGTGGAGTCTGGAATTTATTAAATGACAGGTGACAATGACTTTAAACGAGAGCTGGTGGATTTAATATATCCAAGGCAGTAGGAAAACCACAGGTTTAGGGAAGAGTGACTGCAATGCAGGCCTTGGATTTTAGAGACCCGTTTTGCAAAGCGAACCTGACAGGTTGAGTTATACCTCCTATCCCATAGGCACATTTTAACAATTATATATACAAAATAAAATCAGGAGAATGCCTGTTTCCAAAAAGCATCTGAGACTTCCCACTCGTGGAATGTACCACCTGGGAAAGCCGTCCTTCCCCCGCTGGCTTCTGCGGGGTGATTTATAGCGGGGCTGCTTCGGCTTTGGCCTCTTGGCCTCGGTGGCACCGGGAAGCTGTGTTGGGCACGCGGGGCCACTGGGCGCCTGGCAGCTCTGCCGCCCTCGCTGCGTGGCAGAGCCTGCCGCCCTCGCTGTGCCTTGATTTACTGCCCCCTGCACGGCCTCCCTCACATTTTCCATGGGCCTTTTAAGACCGCGCTGGAGCCTGGGTGCTCCCGGGGGGGTTGGCTACGTGACTCGCTCAGCATTCAGGCTGGGAGCCTCTTCCTGTCAAAGCCACCGCAAGTCACCGCGGCCTTGTGAAGCTTTCGGGTGAAAAAGCGAAAGCTTCTTGCAGCTACCCAGTGAGACCTCCTCTTTGTTCAGCGGCTCCGGAGGCATCCTGAAGAGACTGTATTTTTGGAGAAATCTGCCAAAAGTGGTGACAGATAATGCCATTTCCCCTGCGATGAGCGGCTTAGAAGCTGCAGCCGGCAGGGTGGCTATGCAGTCTGCTCTCCTCCGTCTGCCTCTGCTCGCTTCGTTCCTGCAATTACTCTGGCTTCAGCATCTTTCCCTGATAGCCACAGAGCAGGTCGCAGCGGATGGATTTGCAGTGGTCCAGGGAGGCTCCTGACTGCTCCACACGACTGCCTTAGGGCTACCTAAGAAACCTCTCTGCCTCCCCTTGGCTTCAAGCAGGGCTCTGTCCTGCTTGGCTTCAGTTCCCCCCAAAAAAATCCTCGTCCAAAGGAAGCATTTGGATTTCCGCTCCAGGCTCCCGTGGGCATGATTTCATATCTTTATTAAGCCAAGTCACTTCTTGGAGGGGGCTCCGTGCCTCTCTTCTCTAATGACATCCTCAACTTGCCTCCGAAGCCCAGGACCCAGGGGAACACGGGCTTGGCCTGGAGTGAGGCTGCATGGAGGAGCAGCGGAGCGGCGAGAAACAGCGGAGCGGTTAATAAATTAAAAGCCATTTCATTACAGGGAATGAATGTTTAATGAGTGTGGGATGACGTCTAGACAGCCCTTCAGCTCCAAGTGGTTTGCTGTGCTGGCGCAGCGGGTTCAAGCTGCATCGCGCCTCGCGGCGCCTGTCCCAGCTGCCTGCCGAGCGGGAAGAGTTCGGCAAAGCATCCCCGAGGATCAGGGGCTCTTCTCAAGCTGCAGCAGGACTGGTGTTGAGGCTGCAGCACGGAGGTCACATGGAGAAGATCTCCCGTGTCCACTTCTTCGTCCCTAGCATTTCTGGATCTTGAGCCTGTCCTGGCGAAGCCCTGGGAAACATGAAGGTACTGGCGAGGGGAAAGCCTGGTCCCTGCTGCACGCACAGCCATGGTCTCCTGTCCGAGGAGCCCCACAAGGGAGCACCAGAGATGCCAGCAGCTCCAGGAAACGGCACTTCAGCCAGGTGGTTGATGTTGGAGCGGTGAAGAGGAGATGCTGTCTGAACGGGGATGCCTTGCCAGCCGCCTGCCAGCGACGGGAGTGAGTGGCGAGGGGGCTCTGCCGCCCAGCCTGCTGGAAACCTCGTGTTTTACAGCCACAGAAGAGGAGTTTCCAATATAGAAATTCTTCCAGCTTTGATTTCGAGGGAATGGGCTGCTAGCTGAACTTTATGGCCAGGTGCTGGATCTGGATTTCTGAAAATACATATAGAGAAAATATACATATTTCTGCTTTTCTGCAGACAGAAATAGGTGGTCTCCCTTACTATGAAATTTCTTTTTTTTCATTTTCTCATTCCAAAATATAGAAGAAACTTCCTGAAGCACAGAAATTTCTGCAAATTGTGGCCCCTAGTATTCCCTTGCAGTGATTCAGAGGGCTGCTCCGACCACAGCGCACCATGAGAGGCCAGGAAAGAAGGCCTGGGCATTAGCTTTTCAGGGAGGTCTTTGGGTTTTCCATCTCCTTCACTTTTGTTTTTCCTTCCTGCTTTGCTATTGCAGTTCTATATGAGTGCAAGAAATGCTGGCACTACACTGGTTTGGAAAGGATGTTTTTTTGGCCAACCTGGGCAACGGTGGTAGTGCGGGCATGGTAGTCACACAGGAGGTGCTGATGGGATAGGTTTTGCAGCACAAGAGGAAGGTCTCCAGTATTTTTCCTCCAGCGGAAGCAACAGAAAAGCCAAAATATGTTGTTATTCAAAAGTGGAAGGAGTTTTAGCCAGTTGCCCTGGTGTTGGCTCCTGAGAACGTTTGGCAAGACGCTCTTGGGTAGCTGGGGGACGTTGCGCTTGTAATCTTTGCTTAGGAAGTGCAGGTGCAGGGCCACATAACGGGGTGTCCCCAGGGCATTGAGTGGCACCAGCACAAGCTTCCCAGCCACTCGGAGCCCGGGTGCTGGGAAAACATCTGGCCAGATGTTCCCGAGCCGCGGGGCTCGGCCGGGGGCTGTGCTGGCGCGCAGCAAGCCTTTCCAGGCCCTGCCTCGGCAGCGCCCGTGGGCAGCAGCTCGCAGCAGGAAGCCCCAAGCATGAGCTGTATGTACAGCTCCCGGCAGAGCTGCTGCTGCTGCCGCCTTTGACGGGACAGGACACAGGCGGTGTGTGCACAGAAACCCTGCGTGCCGCCTCCTGCCGGGGCTCACGCAGAGAGGGCAGTTGGTGCCCAGGGCCCGGCCTCAGGGCCTCCTCCCGGGCCGAGCCGGCAGGGAGCTGCGATGGGGAGGCCGGGGAGGCCTTCACCAGAGGCCCGCGGGTCCCCGCACCTCCTTTCCACCTGAAAGCTGCCTTGGAGATGGCGGCTGTTACCTGGAAGCCAGCGAGTGGCCGCATCGTAGCAGCGCAGGAGCGGAGCGGGGTGGCTCTGCTGAGTGGGGCAGCCCCCTCAGCGCTCGCCATGGCCCCGGGTTGTGTTGGCCATGCTGGCTGCCGCCTCCCGGGCACCGCGCAAGACCTCACCAGGCCCAAGGGCCACTCTATCCACAGCCTCTGGTTCCTGTGCCCTTCCTCTGCTCTGGGAAGCCCTGCGCCATGGCCCAGGATGGCAGAGGTGCTGGGGCGGGCATGCAGCCAGACAGGGAGCAGGCAGCCTAGCGCCGGGGTCGTGGGCACTGGGGACAGCGCCGGCCTCCTCTCGTACCGATTTCCTTGACTCCCAGCAGCACCAGCAGCATGAGCCTCCTCGCAGGGCAGGGAGGGCAGGGAGCAGCTCATGGTCATTGCTCCCTCCACCCCAAAAAGGACTTGCAGCTCCTCAGTCCTCCTGCAGCCACCCCGGCCTCCCCTGCTTCTCGCTGCGACACGGTGCTGCCTGCGCAGCCCTGCCGGCCTCCCGCTGAGGCGGGGGCACCGAGGAGGCTGCAGCCTCAGCCTCCTCCTCCTCCCTGCCGCAGGGGGCCGCAGGGCTGCCTGGCCCCCCCTGTGCTGTCTTGCAGAGTGGGGCCGACTACGGTTTCCTCGTGAGGCAGAACACGAAGCTGCTGAGCGCGCTGGAGGACCTGCAGCACCGCTGCACCAGCCTCTCCGCGGAGAACAGCCTGCTGGTGAGTGGCGGCCGGGCGCCGCGCCGGCTCCGCACGCATGTGCGCGGGGTTCAGGGTGCTCTGTGGCGAGGGGGTCTGGGCCCCGGGCGCGCTGGGCATCAGCCGCCTCGCTCAGATGGGTGCTGAGACCTGGGACTGCCGAGGGCCAGGATGGAAGGGCAGCCGGAGGGCTCTGGGCACCTCCGCGGCCCGAGCAGGCCCCTTCGTCGTCACGCTGAGCAGGGTCAGGAGCCTTTGCCACTCTTCCCGCCATCTCCATGTGGCGCTGCTTCCCGCCGGACACCATGTGGGACTTTCTCCGCAGCCCTGGGAAAGCTGCTGGAGCAGCGAGGCCGAGGCGGGGAGCAGCGAGGGGAAGGTGCTCTCGTTTCCCCTTTGGGGGAAAAGCAGAAGAGTGATTCCTGCGCTGCGCGGGGCCGCCGTGCACCACTGCCCCTGCTCGCACCCTGCGGCACCCAGGACACCGCAGGGCGCCAGGGCCACGCAGCCCGGCCTGCTTCACCCACATCTTCAGGTGCTCTTGGGCCGCTCCGGGGCTGTGAGGGCTGGTTGGGAACCTGGGGTAATAAGCAGAGGAGATGCCTCCCTTCATGTCTCCTCGCTGGAGCTCAAGGAGTACCATCTTCTCACAAGCCCTGCCACGTGAGGTGCCACCCCAGCCATGCACCTGGGACCAAGTCACCCACGACATTGTCCAGGCTTCTGAGCTTTGCAGGAGGCTTTTCAGCTCCTCATCCGGGACCCTGACTTGGCACAAGGCCCTTGCACACATCGGCCCTGAGCTCGGGACCTGCCAGCGTGGGCCCAGCTCAGGAGCCCCGGGGTCAGGCGGCGCTCAACACTGCAGCCCCAAAACTGCAGCTCCTACCACTGCTGCCTCCGGCCCCCGTCCAGTGCCTGGCACGCTCCAGCCTTCAATCTGGATGGAAGGACCAGCTCCAAGGAACGGATGGAGCTGGGACTTGCTATGTGGTGTAATGGGCACTGGCGCCCAGACCGTCCTAGTGGGATCTGCTTCAGGCGCCTCGATTCTGCTGGGAATCAAGCAGTGCAAGGGCAAGGAGCCTGCTCGTGCTGGCACTGCCCACGTAGGGCTTCCTCCACACACCTTTGGAGGCAAATTAGCCCCACATCACTGCCGAAGGGATTTTCCTTTTCCTATTTCCCAACCTAAACTCAGAGTACTTTCATATCTCCTGTTGTCACTGTGGTTTAGAAAAGATCAGAAGAAGGTGGGAAAACATCTGAGAAGATGTCAACTCAGGTTGGTTTCTTCCTTCAAAATGCCCTTGAAAATTTGATCACTTTATTTGCTCCACTGAACATTTGTTTTATGTGACCAAATTCGAAATACGCTTTAGAATATTTTCTTACTATAGAAATAATAAATTCAGTATGACCTGAACTTTGGGGAGTTTATCCTTCACTAGACACCTGAATTTTAGCAAAACCTCTATCCTATCAGCTCTCATCAAATCTTACTCTTAAAAATCAGCCGTGACCTTTTGACTGAAAAGAAGTGAAGAGAGCAATGAAAAAAAAAGCAAGTGCCGGTCAAGGGATCTCACAGGGGCAGCAAAGAAAATAACTGGAAGGATCAGTTGACCTGACATTTTTGCTGATGTGAAAAGACAGCCACACACATCTGGACGTGACTTTGAGAGCAAGCCACTGGCAATCTGCAGCTTATCAAAATGGACAGGTAACAAATACAAAGGGATTAAGAGCACACAGAATACATAGAAAGAGGGGAAAAAATGGTTTGCAAACATGAAAAAGTCCTTTGCTGCTTTTTTTCCCCATTACCCTTCAACTCGTGCCTCAATGTCAAGAGAGAAGGGACAGTAGCAAAGCTCTGTATGACAGGGTCTGCAGATCTGGAGCGATGTGCTGAGCATCAGAACACTGGGAAAATGAACTAAAGAAGACTGAAAGCCCCAAGGGAGAAAGGCCCCAGGTTCCAGGACACAATGGAGCCCATGGCTGCCCCTCTGGCAGCCGTGCCAGCCCATGGGCTCAGAGCCTGCAAAGGTGGAGAGAACAACACACTGCAAAGGAAGAGCAACCACGCAGGAATGGAGACTTCTTGTGACTTCTGGGGGACAACAAAGTCACATCAGTAATAAGAAATACCAGGAAAAAAACAGAGCCTTCGGTGAATGGAGAGGAGAGGAAGGGGGTGTTCAATGGTTGGGTCAGATATGTAAGAACAGGAAAAGCACAGTATGGAAGACCTGGCAAAGCCCTCCTCTATTCCTGGCCGCAGCAGGTCTTGCAGAGCTGGGGACCTGGCTGCTGTCAGAGCCCCAGCGCGGCGCGAGGGCAGGTGGGGGGGCTTCACCTCGAACCTTCCCCTCTGTTTTCCAGCGCAGGAGCTGCTTCCCCGAGACCGAGGAGAAGGTGAAGCACCTGAAGAGGAAGAACGCCGAGCTGGCCGTGATCGCCAAGCGCCTGGAGGAGAGGGCCCGGAAGCTGCAGGAGGCCAACCTCAAAGTCGTAAGTGTTTGCCCGGTGCGCTGGGTGAGCTCCTCCACGTGAGGACCTGCCCCTTGCTGCTTGTCCTGGGAGCTCCCCCGCCTTCAGGACACCTAACTCGCCTTCCAGAAGCGGAAAGGAGACGGTGGGAGCACCCCCCGTGCAGCAGCACAACACTCTATCCCCTCATCCCCTTGCTGCAGCAGCACTGCAGATGTCTCAAGACTTGTTTTTACGCGGGATTATTTTACAGAGATAGGAAGCTGTTTTCTTTGCCCCTTCCACAAGCTGAGCGAGCCTGCACAGCAAACATGCTTTGTCCATCAGCAGCAGTAAGAGCTTCACAGAACCCAGCAAGCCTGCCAGGAAGAGGAGTTACTGCCTCTTCCTCTCATGCTTGGAGAGCTGGTTTGCAGCAATTTCCTCCTGCCTCAGTTCTTGCTGTAAATGTGCCCACCTACCCTAAGGTAATATGTAAGGTAATTAGCTTAGCTTTTCCTGTGCTGCTCGTGAAAATATTTCATCCTACTCCAGCAAAAAAGAAATAGGAAGTGTTTGAATAAGACTGGGGTGAAGCAAAACAGGAAGGAGTGCAATACTTTCCTCTGCCCCATTCATACCTCTCTTGCATTTGTGTGCAAACCGCATGTTTTGTTTTTCTCCAACCCAACTGCACCTTGTTATGAAACCTGCAGCTCCTGGCACAGCACAGGAGCACTGGGAGAAGGCTGACAAATGTGGGAGCTTGCAAAGAAGCATCTGAATGAGCTTCCTAAGGGTGACATGTAGCAGAGAAAGGGAAACCCGTTCTTTTTGTGTTGGAGGAAGACCAGGGATTGCGGTGGGAATGCTGACCCCCTGGGACTAGGAGGAAGGGAGAATTATGCCAAAGAGAAGGCGGGGGGAATTTTCCTGGCATTGCCTCGACTCTCCATCCCTGGGCACTGAGCTGCCCGTCTGTCACTGGGTTTGGGTACTTGCAGGAGAGCGCTTGCTGCCAGATGGGTTTCTCAGATACTGTGCTAAGAGAAATCACTTTCTGTATGCCCAGTAGCAGCGCAGGGCTCCAACAACTGCACAAATACTGGTTTTATTTATTTTTATTTTCTTTCTGAACAAAAACCTGGGGTGGTCACTGTTTAATAGCTGTGTGAGTGCTGGGATGGTTGAGCTGCTCGGTTACTCACCTGGGAGCAGCAGCCTGGGTCTCCTTGCAGCAGCAGATGTCTCAGGGCTGGTGTCTCGTGGGAGGTGGATCCAGATGCCTCTGGATGCAGGGCAAGACCTGGCACACGGGTTCTTCGGGGCTGGCTAGGCATCTTCCAAGACCTTGCAAAAATCTCCATGTCTCTTCCTGCTTTGCCCAGCTCCAGTTTTGTTCCCATGTTAGTCTTTGCAGTCATACTTTTCTCTTTGCTGTCGTCTCAAGTTGTTCTGCCCTCATCCTGCTTCCATCTCCTCTTCCTGCCTGCTTTTGCTCTTCCTATGCTGAATGGCCCCATCTGCTGAGGACCTTCTATTTCCTGCCTCTTTTCTAATCCGCTTTTCCAAGCAGCCCTCCCTTCCTCCCACATTTCTGTCTCTCCGTGTGTTCCTCTGTCTGCCGGCCTGCCCTTTCTGGCTAGGCTGCTGTTCTGGATGGTGCTCTCTGCCTGATGGCTGCTGAGGCCGTGGTTAATAAAACACCAACACACGCGGCTTTCCTCCTTGCTGCTCTCTCCGGTGTAGGTAACAGCTCCAGTGCCTCTGAAGGGTTCCAGTCTTGAGCTGTGTAAAAAAGCATTCGCCCGGCAGCGTGCCAAAGAGCTGACGGAGCAAGCCAGCGCTCTGCTGGCGAAGGACAAGCAGATCGAAGCTCTGCAGCAGGAGTGCCGGGACCTGCAGGCTCGGCTCATTGCAGGCAAGGTGAGAAACTTCCTGGGGTCCCGCTCGAGGCCTGAGGGCGGGCGGGGGGAACATCAGCTGCAGGGGTCAGCCCTGAACCAGAGGGGTGAGGTTAATTGGTCCCACGTGGAGAGTGAAAGTTGAGTGCCTTCTATATGTGAGTTGGGACAGGGAGAAGTGGGAGAGTGTGTGGTGGAGAGAGTGACTGGATGCCTCCAGAACAGCCCGTGGGAGGATATCCTACCCTTCACCCTACAAATTCATAGATGCAGGCTGCCTTTTTCAGCAGCAACTAAAACTCTTCCTGTGGAAACGACTGAGAAGCCAGTGTTGGTGGGTCATGTTCTCTGTTTGTCTAGAGGTGCCCTGGTGGGGCACCACAGGAGAGTTATCCAGGCCCAATGTGCCACCGAGAAGTGTCCAGCCTTGATTGCTCACCACAGACCTCGCAGAAGGGGACCGAGACCTCTTCCAAAACGCTCTGATACTCATACCAGGGCATGTTGGGCAACCTGAATCTGCCAGGGACAGGACAGTGACAACTGTGACAAAGAGGTGAGAAAGATTCATTACAGTCCGAAAAAATACATGGTGCAGTCTTTGGGCTGATGACTTCAGCCTTCAGCTGCCTTGCTAGGGCATGAGTGACCACCTTTAACTTTGAAGGTGGGACATGTCCTGGTTTATAAAACCTGCCAAGGCAACAAAAACAGAGGACATTTATATACAAGGCAGGGAATCTGCAAAGAGTACTAGAGATGAAATCAATCTGCCTGTTCTTGTTTTTCTCATTTCTCTATCGAGCGAGCTGTGCATAAAATTTTGATTTTCAGCTAGTTAAAATTGAACATTCACTTAACCTGTCTGCAACATGCTAAAAACATTATGTCAGTAAAAGGCTTTCTGTGCAGAGATGTTATGTGCGTGTTCAGAGTTTGTAACTAAATCACATTTAATCTAGTATAGTTAAATCAGCACACGTATTTTAATAGCTAGTGAATGGATCTATTGAGTCCCCTTCCCATCCTGCACATATGAGTCAAAGTCATTAGCCTTGCATTGCAAAGTTGGGGCTCTGAGGACAGGATAAAATCATTTCCTAAGACTCCTGCTTCAGTAACGGGCTTCCAACCAAGCTCTAGTGAAAAGCAGACTGCAATTCCTTGCCAAGAAGTAGTTCCAACACTTTCTGTGGATGATGGGACAGGAGCTAACGCAGGAGTGCAAGCTAGAAGAGGGATGAGTGGGGTCAGGAGCTTGCCTTGGTGCAGGCTCCTCCGCGGCGCAGAGCCGGACACAGCCGCCGTCACAGCTTCTCCAGCTGGGCAGTGCAGGGGACAGCAGGGCAGCTGCAAGGGCCATTTATAAGAGAAACTGAGAGGGGAAAGCTGAGCTTTTCTCCACTCTCTTGTTCTCCCCAGAACAAGCCTTCTTTGGAGGCTGCCTCTTGGGAACAGCTGCCTGTTTTTCTGTGGCTGAAGGGAGATTTTGTATAGAACCATGGGCAAATTATTTTTAATATATGGAACTATTACCCTGGTACCCGAGACATGGGTCTGGCATAGGAGACAGCTCAGCTCCTGACTTGGGAATCTTTAATCAGCTCCCATTAATGGTACCTCAGTTTGTCTCTTACAACATAAGAGCATGTTCTTCTGGCTTAACTGTATCATATTTATAAAGCACATCCTATTTTTAGGGCCAATCCAAAGTGAACAGGGAAGGTGATTAAATATGTCCTGGACACCAATTATGTTTTGAATTCACTGGCTTAGGATCTTTCCAGGGGAACGAGCAAGGTCTCGTCCAGCAGCGCATTTGCAAAGACAGGTTTTCAAAACCGGGTTTATGAACATGCAGGTACATGTTTTCCGTGTTTGGTTTTCCTCTTTTTCAGCATGCTAAAGAATGAGAACCTTTGAAGACTTAAAACTAAATGGTCTATCTTATCTCACTATTTTTGTGAGAGTAAAACTGTGCTGGTTTCCCTCTCAACCTGCTGGCCTGGGCTCCAGAACAGACAGTAACGCCTAGTTGTACAAAAGATCAGAGTCCAAACGTAGCCCTTCTTTGAAGAAGTTAGAAATGAAGAATTAGAAGGAAAAAAAAAGGAGAAAAAGATGTGGCATCAGAAGTGAACGAGCCTGAGCTAACGCTGCTAGCACTCCAGCCCAAACACAGAGGGGCGCGTGGGGCTCCCGAGGCCGCTGCCACGCGGGAGTGGAGTGAATGGAGTGTCCGTGTCCGTGTCCCGGTCCGTGTCCCGGTCCTGCCGCGCTCCCTGCTGGCCCCGCGCGCGTTTCGCTGCGCTGCTGGCGGCGCCTCCGGCCCTCACCGGCGCCGCTCATGTCCACGCGCAGGGGCAGGGCGAGCGCGGGGCCGCGGGGGGCTCGCGCGGCGGGGCCGCCCCCGCGGGGCTCCGTAACGCGCTCTTCTGTTTCTCCCTGTCCGCAGGCCGGCGCCGGCTGCCTCCACCTGGCCGACCTGGACCGGCTGCTGCGGGAGTCGCAGCGGGAGGTGCTGCGGCTGCAGCGGCAGATCGCGCAGAGCGGCGCGCCCGCCCGCCGCGCGCCGCCGGGGCCGGAGCGGGAGCCGCAGCCGCGCGGGAAGGTGAGGCCGCCGCTCGCC
>JAVCKT010029945.1:0-20831 GCA_032273925.1 Rhynchotus rufescens | reverse complement strand
TTCAAAGAGACTAAGGGAAGTCTGTACATAAATAGTTTTCCATACTGAACATACTCCACAAGGTATATATTTTTTGCTTTAATTTTAATTAGCCACATCTCCATTGCAAATATTTGCAATGAAAATCTAATAAAACTTACTCGAGTTGGGTTTTCATTACAGTTGCAAAACTAGGAACAAATGAATAAACATGCATAGAAGGATCATGAACTATATTGAACTGTATTGAAGGGGATTACTTCCAAGGCATCTAGTTCCCTTGGGTTTGTGAGCTGGCCTGGTTTATGGTTTTTGCAAATGCTGGAACACAAGACAGATTTAAAAAGAGGCTATGCCATGTTTTTCCAAAATCCAGCAGTATAAAAATAGGAGGGAATCTTTCTTAATTTTCAGATTCTTCCTGTAGATGTCTTTCTCACTTGTGTGACACAAATAAGAATAACACATATAGAAATCACATATTAAAAAGAAAAATGGGGTGCAATGCAAGAGGGTTAAAAATGAGAAGCTTTACTCTTGTAGTGTGACCTGTGTGGTTCAGTCAGCCACCTCCGAAGTGTTGCTGGCAAGGAGTGCTGCAATGATTAGAAAATTTCAAGAACTGTAATACCTGGAGTAAAACTCAGGCTTTATTCAAACTAAGTTAAAAATCTCTTTGACTTAAACAGGACCAGGTTTCTCTGGTTTACTGCTGCTCCGTGACTTTGGGCAGCGCTTACGTATTTTTATCTCCTGCTGCTTCTATTTTCAACTGAACCAGTGACAGTGTTTACTGTACTTTTGGAAATGAACTATTATAAGTACTTAGGTGAAAAGGATGAAATAGCTGAGAAAAATAAGGACTTGTTCTAAGGAAATCAACATGCAGGATTTTCTATACATGTCCTGTATGAGATTTTTTTCAAAGATCTTATTAGAGTAATTGAAGCTAATCTCTACTTTCTGTGCATCTGTTCACAGATTAGCTTTCCTCATTTGCTTTTATAGAGATTACTGCAAAAAGCTATAGATTACTAAATTGATAATATATGGAGCTTTGCAGCAGATGCATCTGTGCAGCTCCGTCCTTCTGTCTGCAGCATCATCACCCAGTTGAGGCAGAGGATTACTGAGGCCATTTCTAATGAAAGCACATTTTGATACCAGAGGTTGGAAAGAGTGAGAATACACGGTGGAAATTGAGAGGCTACTTGAAATCCTAGGCAGCAGCCTATTTTTTTTGTAGGAGGTCTGTTTAACTTTGTACTGAGAAGTCAAATGAGAATTTTTACAGCTGGCTTTGAATCTCTAAGTCTCTAGCTTTTGTACTGTTTAAAGCTGCTCGGCTGCAACTGAAGACCCACTGTACTGGATTTAATCTTTTGCTGACTTTCCCAAGTCAACTTGTTAGAGATAATAATTTCATTATAGAACTTTTAAAATGGTTTATTTTTAATAAGAGTAATAGTGGTATAAAAATGAAGGATGTATGTATGGTTTAAGCCAAATGACAACTTTTCAGGTGCTGATAAACTGGCATTCTGGCCCTTTAGCCCAGTGACTTACCATTTTGACCTAGTTCTCAATACGTTTTTACCCCTGCCCAAACAAACCCACCTGAAAATACACTACAAAGAAGTTTTCATCCCATTTTGTCCTGCTAGTACCTCATTTATTTCTTAGCCTGACATTTTTTACAATAGAAAAGCTGTTCACTGTGAAGCTGCTCACTTCTCTGTGGCATTCAGGTAAAGATCAAGTAAGGCTCTGTTAATTTATAGGGATCCACAGTGAGGCTTCACCGTGCATGAACCTTGAACTCACATTGTGAGGCAGTGACTCTCCTGAGTTTGATCCAAATCTAAGCTATATATGTAGCTGATGAAGGTCCCTCCTGAACTTATCCAGCAACGGTTCAATGCTTTGAGTTTTGTCTGCTGAATTATAGTCCATTTTCTTTAGGTGTTTATTAAGTGGCTTCATGGAATTGCAATATCTTGTTTAAAGAAGGTGCAAAGATGAAAATAATTTTCTTGTATTTTCTAAACTTTTATCACATATATTAATCTCAGAGGTAAAGACATAATGAAGTTGTTATTAAAATCTCTCTTTAAATATGAGAATGAATGTATTATAGCAGCTTTGAACGGTATGTGAAATGTCTGTTACATGTTCCAAATGTATTTCTTTAACCCCCAGATTCTTGGTTGTTATACTGTAATCTTAAAAAGAGGCTAAGTGTAGTATGCACTGTGCTAAAATAATGATATGCATATTTGAAAACACTCGCACAGCCCTTAGCATTAGTTAAAGTGCAGTTCCTGTAGCTTAATGAAGATTTCACAGTGCTGAGCAAACCTCACTCGCAAATTCTCCCACACGCTTGTCTGTAGCTGTGGAAAACCTGCCAAGCAGGAATACCTACTTGGCACCTCTCTGAGCAAAAATACAAGCAGAGATCCATAGGTTAAAAACAACTGCCAAAAGCCCAAGCATTTGTGTCATCTACAGATTTTTTTTAAAGGTGCTCTCAGCTTTAATGGGTGTAAGTCTATCAAGCGCCTGTCCCATGCTTCTGTTAGCCCTATTCTTTGTGGAGGGATTGGGTGCAATTATCTCCCAGGGCTTTCTAACCTCAAAGGGATGATTCCTCTACTTCCCACCCACCCAGGCACTCTGATACTTGCCTTACATATAGCCCTAGGGTTGGATTTTGTTTAAAAAAAAATCTTTTTGAGATTCCGGGAAATGGCAAAAGATTTGAGCTGCTGCTGCCTCTGGGTTTGGGTCTGTGACCTAGGGACTCGCTGGGGAAGGTCAAGAGGGTGATGGGGATCGTCAAGTTTTACAGAGTCAGAGTAGAACTGACTCCAAGCAAACAAGTGCTGAGTGTTGGGGTTGGGTGTCCTGAGAGATGCAGAGCTCCGAGGGCAGCAGCTGCATGTTTATCCTGACCTTTTAACATGGACCTTTGAAGACAGACCACGCATTCTGTTTTAATGAATTCTCTACTTATAAGACAAATTTAGGATGTAGATAATGTGTTTGAGAGCGCCAAATGATAAATACCCCTTTCCTTGAATTAATAAGGCTTTACATTTTGGCTGGGGAGGGGGCACTTAACTCCCATGGTGTTTTACTGAGTGAGAGTTGTTCTGGAGAATCCAAGGAGACCCCAGCAGAGAGATGATATGTGGATCACGGGAAGGTAGCAGAGCAGGAGCTAACAAGATCTCTTGAACCTCCTTAAAGAAGAGTTAAGGAAAGCCTGAATGCCTACCCCACTGTACGTACTTTGTAATGCTTCTAAAGTGGTTCAATAGGGCAATAATAATTAATAAACATTTTGAATTTCCTGTTTCTGGGACTGTTAGAATCATGTATATGGGTTGCTTATGCTGTGTAATGAAATTAAGTGTAACTTGATCTGATACATCAGCTCAGAGATGTGTCACCCTCTGGTGCTGGTGGAGGAGGGAATGAATCATGATATTTAGCAGCTTGCAGACTGAGAACGTGTTGCAGACGTTAACCAGTGCTCATCAGTAAAATACAGATGGATAAATCAGCGTGGCTTAAAGCTGATTTGGTTAGGAAATGGGCAGTAGTGTAAATCAGTGTACAGATGCTTGTGAAGGTTTTTTTGGGGATATTTTTGTTATTGAGATGAAGCAATTCTGGACTGATGATACAGAAGGTAGCTAAGTTGCTTGTTCCTATTAGCCCATGATTATAGAATAGGATGTTTTCAGAATTATCCATTATTATCACTTCTCTCCTGGAGGCATAAGGCATTATTTTATGTAGCAGCTGGAGCTATGTTCTTCCCATCTTACCTCCTCTTTATGCTTTGAGATGGAAGGAATATAGGTGCCAGAAGATGTCTGAAGGGGCTGAAAGAATCCTGCTGGCATCCTGATCTGGTGGAGTGCTCAGTACCTTCATCCTCATTCAGCATGTGTCAGGATGTCAGCAATTTCCTAGACGTTGGAATCTTTTTCTGACTGGAACTTGGAGTCTTGTGCAGCTGAGTTGCTTTAGAGTAATAATCCTTGGAACTGAATGAAATACAGTTCATTAAGAAATTACGCCTAATTACTTGGTCTGCCTTTCTAGTGCTTGATTTTTGGTTTGCTTTATGAGAACTGTCATGTGCTCACCAACCTAATCCATGCTGAATCTTTAAGTTAGGATTCATCTGTCATGTATGTACATCCTAGCCTATCTGTATTATTGGTTTCCACTAGACACATGCTGATGAGTCCAGTGCTCTCCTGGAGACACATGTTTTTGATCTCTGGGAAGCCTGGAGGCTGAGGGAAGTCCACGAGTTCCAGAGTCACGTAGCAGACTAGTAGCCAGATCAGATGACCACTTTTTCCACATCTGTGGCTGTTAAAAAATCAGTGAAAAACTTGTGGAAAATGTTGTGTTCCATGCAAAGTATTATAAATGACATTTGTGTTGCAAGATTAGCCAGAGTAGCCCTGTGATTTATACATTAAATGTGAGAGCCAAGTTCTGGGAAGATTGAGGTTAAAAATAGGGCAGTAATAATGAAAAATTTCAAATAACATGTCTGTGGAAAGCATTATATATAATTGCAATAAGGAATGATAAAACAAATTGAAAAGATGATCAGATTTGATTTAACCATCAGGAAAAATGAACATTTGAAAGACAAGGCTCTCCCTTCTGCTTGGTCATTTCTCCTTTGAGCCTTTCCTTCCGTGCTGGGAGTTGTGCTGCGCTGCACGGGGAGCCGGGCTCGCTTGGCAGGGCTGTTGGGGGGAGCTCTGCTGGCAGAGGGGCCAGCTCTGCAGCTGCCTGGCCCCAGCCGGTCCCGGGGCTCGTGCTGGCCACCGACCGGCACAACAACCTCATCTTAAAAGCAGCCAGGCCTGGGGCTGGGTGAAAGCACAGGGATAATGCCCTAGTTCAGCATTCCCCCACCAGGCAACTCAATTTTAGCAGGATTAGTGTGAATCTCCAGAAACA
This sequence comes from Rhynchotus rufescens, assembly GCA_032273925.1. Taxonomy (NCBI): domain Eukaryota; kingdom Metazoa; phylum Chordata; class Aves; order Tinamiformes; family Tinamidae; genus Rhynchotus; species Rhynchotus rufescens. The sequence continues at coordinate 15,854 of JAVCKT010029945.1, read as the reverse complement.
GTTTAAAGCCTCTCCTCCTAGTAGGAAACCCTCAGGAAAGAAGGTTCTTCTGAGCATGGCCCTCCGTGAGTGGAATGGGGTGGTTTTGCACTTTGTGCTCAGCCGCATTGACCCTGCTTCTATATTTTTGGCTTAATTGATTTAGCACATCTGGCCTCCGTTCCCATCATCTCATTCTTGAATGGAGACATTCTCTCTTGAATGGAAATGCAAAGAGTTTTTAGATCTCTGGGGGGAAAAATTGGATTATAATTTTGTTAAATATGAAGTGGAAAGTTGCAAAGGTGAAATTCTAGAGGAAAATTAGTGATTGGCTGCAGTTAATTCAACCAGCTAGGAGAACTAAGTGGGTCTTCAAATGCCAAACTCAGTATCTACTATTGGCTAATGAGGCTGCAGCCATCTGCCCTGAGAGAGGGATCCAGCAGCGCTGTCCCTAATGTTTCCCTTTGCAACTGGTGGAGAAGAGGAATTATTTTAGAATAAGCTGAGCATTCCCTGATCAGATCCATGGGATCCCGTGGCTTCATAGGCAAGACTTGACTACTGCATCATGTCAAGAATACTGAAAAAATTTTCAGTATAAATAAAATAGCATTACAACCACATTCATTTACAACACAAAGGACTGATTGTTTCATGTGTTTTGTTTTTGTTTTTGCTGCTCTGCAGGTCTCAAAGAACACGGACCATGCTCAGGGCAGACAGAGCAGTCTAGTCCATTTGGTGGCCTTTAATAGCATATTTATGTTGCAAGTTTGCTGATATTTGCTAACTATTCATTTGGGGAAGAGGAGATAAGGAAGAGAGCCAGAGAGAAGCAGCAGCGATGGAGATTTCCTGGCTCAGTATGTTTGTTCTTTAAAGCACGAGCTTACGTTATCTGTGCAGGTAAACACTGGAGTCATTTGTGGAGAGCGATGCTGCCTGTCTCAGTTGAAAGAAGCAGAAGTGGCTGTGAGGAGGCTCTGCAGCCAGATCTTCACACAACAGAATTCCCTGCTGTTGCAGGGCAGCAAGGTGAGCTGTGCTTTGGTTTAGGAGTGGTTTGCTGTTTTGTTTGTTTTCAAACTCAATTGTCTAGCATGAAAGAAGGCGGGAAGGGAAGGAGTATGTGAAGCAAGTCCTGGTTGCCTTCAGCATTGCAGCTGCTGAAGTATTTTGGTAAGTATATAGAAGTGTTGGTGCTTTTCATGCAAGGAGGAATTGTTCACGCTATGGACAAGACATCCTGATGGGATGCTCATGTTAAAAAAAATATCAGATCGAGGCATATCATAATATAGTTAACTTGAATACCAAATTTCCATGAGAATTTATGGAGCCCTGATGAAGCCCAGAGTAGACCTTGTAGATCTGGGATTAGTATATAAGAGAACATTTTTTCAGAAACTCCCGTTATGACTTCTTTTGTGTTGTTACTATATAGGTCACTTATATTCATTTTAAGATATCATATTTGCATCAATTAGTCACAAATTTTTTTTTCTCCCATAGATTTGCCTAACAAAATCATGAGTGGGGGGGGGAACAGTGGGCAAAAGCAGTGTCATAACTGCTGCCTGCTGTTCCAGTGTGAACCTGATGCATTCATTGCTAGTGTATGGGTGTAATTTGAACAAATGGATTATCTGTTCTGAAATCTGATTTGGTTATCTGCTCCAAAGTAATTTTAGGGCAGTTCAAGATAAATTTCCATGGTGACCTTGCCATCCTGAACTGCTTATGGATTTTTACAACTATTTGCTGAATGGCTTCTAGACTGTGGTTCTCAGTTTCACTGTAGTTTCTTAATTTTTTTCCTATTTATGATTCTTTCCTGTGTAGCTTTTGCTGATGCAGATCATTGTTTTTGCAAAGTGTGTAGGCATTAAAGAAAGTGCTTTATGCCACAGAAGTATTTTGGAAACTGATGCATATAATCACTCTCCTTTGTTAAAGGGAAATCGGGAGGGAAAAGTCCAATTTTGGATCCTAAAATGTTACAGAGCTCAGCAGTGTGATGGAAGCTGTTTACTCTGGAGCCTAAACCAGTAACCAGAAGAGCTGGGACACTAATTTTTGTCCATAATTTGCTTGAGAGAAGCAGGAGCAAGAGTAAAGAAATTATACAAGTAGCTAGTGAAATGCTGGCAGTGAAACTATGTGGAGAGATCTTAGAGAAAGATGGAGTGAGTAAGCACTTGAGTTTGGTAAAGTGATGGCCTGGAGTTGTGACCAAAGAACATTTACCTCATTGTTTCATTTCTATTGTGTTTGAGGAAGGGTTTCCTGTGCCAAATTTCTTGAATATTGCACTGTTGTTCTAGTGCCTATTCAATAAAGCTTATGCTCCCCAAAAGTGCTGGGTTATTGCACATGTGCTGTTGATTTCTGGAGATAGAACAGAGCTTGGCAAAAGCATTCGATATATTGCCTATGTGCCCTGTGAGGGTATAGCATGTCTGTAGTCAGTCTAGGGTTTTTGCCAGGAAAAGGCTACCTCATGTCTGGAAACCTCAGACAAATTCCTTACGATTCATCCAGATGAGATTAGAGTGGGGAGGAAAAAAAAAAGTAAATTCCTAGGAAAATAAGACTGTAGAAGACCTGAAGAAGTTACCTGGTGTGCCTTGTGAACTGAAAATGATATGAATATGCCTATGGCATTCCTCATTAACGTTTATCTGGCCTGTTCTGAAAAGAGCTCCAGAGAAGGATTCTCCAGAACCTCCCTAGGCAGTTCATTTCTGTGTTCCATTGTCCTTAATTTAGGTTGTGTGGGTGTTTGTGGTGGTGGTGTGGGTTTTTTTTTTCCCCCCTCCTCTAAAGCCTAAGTCTAAGCAATGTGACCTCTCCACAAGTCACATTTCCCAAAACTTTAGTTTGGGAACTTTAGTGTAAGTGCTCCCGAAGTTCTCTCTGCACTTGGTCCAGACCTATCTGTCTTGAAGCTAGACACACAGAACAGATGCAGTAACCCAGCTGAAGCTGATGCTAAACCTCATACTGATGCTAAAAGAAGCAGTGGTTGTGGTGGGGAAAGCAACAACCCTGCTTTGTATAGAACTTGTTTATGCTTCAGCTGTCACTTTTGTTTTTTTCCCTCCTTCCTGCAAAGTAACTTCATTGACTCTTGTTCAGGTTGGCAGCTCTTAACCCTTCTGTCTTCCAAAAAAGTCCAGCAGGCTTTTCCTCAACTCTGTATTACTTGCGTTTAATAAGCACAATCTCTGCATCATCGATGATGGTGATTTGAAGAGAGTCATATCTGGGACCATCCTTTGTGAAACCCCTTTGATGCATCTCCCCACTATGACACGTGGGGAGCTCATCTGCAGTTCTATTTTTGCCTCTGTCATACAGTTTAGTCTAGACTACAGTTCTCTGATTTGCACATGAGAATGTCAAGGCAGCACTAAGTACCTTAAAAACTCAGAGCTTTTTCGTTTAGTTATAGATAGAAAGTAGATGGGTTTGATGTAATTTGTTTTGGACAAATCCATGTTTGCTGCTCATAATCTCCTTGTTATATTCCAGGTGGTTACAAAAGGCTTGTTTGTTCCAGAATTTTTTCCAGGAAACTGCAGTTAAGCTGCCTAGCCTATAATTTTCTTGCTCCTCAATTTATGGCTCTTGATAATAGGCATTAACTCTCTCCTTTTCTGCTTTTCAAGGGCCTTGCCTGTCACCCTGCAAGTTCTTAGATACCTGCTAATCACTGCTTCAGCCAGTTGCCTAGGTAAAAATGCATGTGGGGTGCCCATAGGATCGTATTAAAAAAAAATGAATCTAATCAAATTATCTTCCTAAGGGAAAAGAAAATGCTGATAACTGACTATATGGTTGAGTTCAGGCATCTTGCAATTTTTCCAGTCCAAATCTTGAAGTGGAATGGGATATGTAGAAAAATGGAGAGTACAGAATCTGTCCTATGAATAAACTGCTTTCTCTCTTTGTCTTTTGCAGACCATCTTGTCGTCTTTAATAGCTTGCTTTGTATTTCACTAGTTGCCATGGCAGCTAATAATTTATTATTGAGCTAAGTAATAATTGCTTTATAATTACAAATCCAAGCAACTTGCTGGCACATCTATATGAACACTTATGCAGTATTTCCTTGCACATTGATCTTCCTCCCTACTTGATCTTTTTGAATTTGTGAATTGTGATTTATCTCGCCTCTTAGTACCAAGAAAAATTAAACAAAAGCATTCATGTTGTAATCTCTTTTTTTTATTCAGCTGGTAGAAAGCCTGTCTGATGGGCATAGCACTAAATATACCTCTCTGAATGCCTTGATATAATTCCAGGAGAAAAGTAAATTCCATTGTGCAACTTGAATATTTTCCCTGCCTTACGTTAGTACTGATAAATCTGTGTGTGTGTGTTCGTATATAAAAAGAACTAATGGAAGGCTGCTTATGAGCAATGACTTTCTTCTAAGGGATATAAATATTATTTCACATGGGGCCTTACCTTGGATGGATTCTGACAAAAAACAGGTCGATGATTTGTTTATGGATGGCTAATTTAAAGTACACTAATTTTCACATAAGCTAAGCAATTGATAAATGCATGTTTTCCTACTTGGGAGCTGCATGTTTGATGACAAAAGCAAGAACTACCTTTGCTTAAGTTTTGAGGAGTAAGTTTTGAGGAGTCTGTGAATGGGCTAGACTTACAGCGATAATGCTATGAGACGACTTCAATCATTGAAAAAAAAAAAAAAAAAAAGGAAAAAAGAAAGAAAGGAAAAAAAGGAAAGCTTGAGAATTTGGTTTCCTGTTCAAGTCAAATTTACTGCTTATCAGCCACAGCTTCTGCCATCCTGTTAGACTCTTTGGTTTTAAATTGGACTGTTTCTCGGTAAATAAGTGTACTCATTTTCATGATTGATGCCTCTGTCTTTAGGATGTGATACAGATCACTGCAAAGACACTTTAATGCAGCAAATGCATTTGAACTGTTTTCATGGGGTGGCTGGAATACTATTGGCATACTTGCCAATATCATTGGGATAATTTTGGCACAGTTGGGATACTATTTGTTCCTTATGGTTACTCATTTGAAGATTAATTTGGATTTAGGATAGACTGCACTTTGCTGGGTGATGTCTGTCTGCTTGCAGAAATTCAAAAGCTCTCTGCAAATGGTCCTGGACAATGTGCTCTAGGTGTCCCTGCCTTTGGACTAGATGATCTCCAATGGTCCCTTCTAACTTCAACCATTCTGTGATTCTGTGAATAGAGATCTGCCTTCACAGCTCCATCCACTAAACCAGCCAGGTGAACAGCTAAACAGCTGCATTTTATTAGCTCTTTCTTCCCATGCTTTCTTCTCTATTGGCTGTGAAGTATAGTTTAATCTTGTTCTATTTTAATTTTGCTGTTAATGCATTTGATTGGAAAAATGTTCTTGTAACAGCAATAAAAAAGTATGCAACATAAGCAGCATAAATGACATGTAAGCTTATTCTATGAGGTTTGGTAAATTGAAAATAAACAAATTAATTATCTTGCAATTAGTGTGGCTTGTATGTGTAAATTGCTTTCTAGCAAGCTCAGCAACTTGACTTAGCCTGCTTTTGGGCACTAGGTTGCATTTAATGTCTCTTAAAGGCTTCTCAAAGGCCTTTCCCTGCTGAGCCTGGCTTCTTCATACGTAGCCAAAATGCCATATAATTCTCTTTCAGATTCCTTTGTGGATAATTTAGTGATGGTGGTTAATTATAAGATTTCTGGAAAACACACTTTTGTTGTGTATTTTTACATGATTGGGCATTGGTTCAGGGTCATATGGATACAAGAGCAGTGCAAATTTGAATGGTAGGAAGAGCGTGCAGCCTTATTTTTTTTCTTTTAATCTTGTTCTGTGAGATCATTCCTAACTGGTGCTACTGATTAGCTTTCTTTTATTGCTATTTTCATAAGAGGAGAAACATGAGGAATAGGAGAAATTAGCAGCTTGGGACTGTGGGAAGGAGAGCAGTTGGAATGTGAACTGGTTGTTGCAGCTAAGCAGTCTTATTCTGCGATAATTACCCCATTGACCCACAAATGAACTTGACTTTTCAAAGAAACAATTTTGGAAAGTTTCCTGGGGAACATTCTGCTGTTGATGTGTGAGCATACAGTGCAAGATGCTTAAAAATGCATCAAAACTCGTGCCTGAATATTAGCATAATGATTAATGTAGCTGCCTGGCTCTGCTGTGTGGTCATTTTGTAGTGCATGGTGAAGACTTTAGAGGAGTGCTCTCTGTCCCTGTGAACTGCTTCTGGCTGGGGAGCTCTGTGATGTCCAGAGGTGGTAACATAATTCCTAGATTTTTGAATTGGTAAAATATCTGAAGGGCTTTGGGGGACTATGGGGTAGAAATCCTGACTGTGCTTGTGAAGAGCAGAATTGCTGTGACTGTTCCGATTATCAATTACTTGTTGTCAATACTAGGAATATGTTTTGAAAGACTGTAACAGGCTAATCCTAATAATCCAAAGAAGATGCCTTTGAATGAATGAGACAGAATATAAAACTGATCTAACATGCAGATAGTTAATTTTAAATTGATAAAATTCTTAATATACTGATAGCCCAACTCAGGAATTAATGTATTCAGGAAGCCTTTGGCTTTTTAATATTTTTCCCCTTTAACTTGCTTTTAATAAGGTAGCCATAGATGGTTTTTAGTGGCATTCTTTGAACCTATTTGTAGCGTTTACTGCAATATGAATATCCGTATTAGATTCTATTCTGTGCAGAAGATGACAAACAGAAAAAGTGTTTCTGAATTACTGAAATTACTGAATTACACGTGAGCTTTTATTTGCTAATTATATTTTCCACTGGATTAGAAAAACCTGTTTCCACAGATGAGTAGGCCTCTGATTCTGCGGAAGATGCAGCTCCCAGGTAACATTCGTTTCAAATCCTTGCCCACGTAATTAAAACACAAATTTGAGACCTTTCTCTCACCACTTCCATCGTCTCTTTCTCATTATGCTTCTTGATGAGATTTTTAGGCTTCAGAGAGCACCGTCTAGGCAGCTAATCCGATGCAGCGCGAAGATCACAGCTCTTCTTGTGTGATTCTTATTAGGTTAATCAAGAAACCTACTGAAGCAGGAGGTTCTTTAAGGCCTGCCAAATCTCAAACCATAGATCAAAGTTCACAGCCCCCTGACCCCTTTGCCCTAACTCTCCTCAGCAGAGTGTACGTGAATGGCCGCATTGTGCCCAGGGCCGAGCCGGCGAGCCGGGGGATTTGCAATAGCTTGGGTTTAGGCGGGACATTGTGTGGTGGCTGATGAAACGCGTTCTCTTCCCTTTCTGAAGTGCAAAGGTTTCCACCTCCGTTGTCCGTACGAGCGCTCGGGGGCTCGCACTAGCAGTCAGGTGCTGGCTGTTCGTGGCGGGCCCAGCGCACGGTTTTATGACAGAGTGTAATTAAATGGCTCAGAAGGCAACGTTAGGAAAACAGGAGTGAAGAACAAGCGAGAAGCTTCATTTCCATATGGTCAGCCAAGCAAGGACAACACCAGCATTGTGATCTGGAGCCGACAGTTTAAGTGCCATTAAAGAGATGTCTATTCTTTATGTTGTCTGGTGAATGCCATTGTGCTGCTTTGCCCTTCGTCATGGTCACAACCTCTTCCTAAAGCAAATGCTTTTTGCATGGCGTAACTTTTTTTTTTGGTGCTATTAATATCATACTGTGGATTATTTTGAACAGTAATACTGAACTTAAAGGAAATCAAATAGTTTAATTAAACCAAATTTGACCCTGAAGGGCTTAGGGAATTTTAATAGGGTTGCCTTAATAACATTCTGATTTATGGCTTCCTTTTTCAGGGGAAATTACAAAAGTGAGATCACAGTAGGGTTGCAGTTTTTAGGGAGTTTGGAGTAGAAATGCTAAATGTGGCTCTAAAGAAGAGCTTATGCTCGTTGGGTAATTTAAATTGTGCGTACGTGTTTGGTGTTTGGCATGCATTTTGGGTTATTTGTTTATTTGAACTTAGTGAACTTCTGTGAAAAGTTACCAGTGGTTCTCTGGAATTAACCAACCAGAAGACTTAAAATTTTTTTTGTTGTTGTATATTTTCTATATTCCTCACAGCAGCCATGTAAGCATTTAAATGTAAAACTGAAACTTTGAGATGTGTGTATATATATATATTATATATGCATATAAATATATATATATTTTTCTTCTCCCTTCCATTGGGAGTGATGACTGTTTGGATCCTTGGCAGCTCAGGTCCTGGATTCAATAGGAATTTTACTGGTTTGGGCATTTGTGGCTTTATGACAAGAAAGGCAGCAGGGTCTGAGTTCTTGCTTGGTCAAAAGAGCATGTCCAAATGTATGCAACTTCTGCAGCAGAGATATGGAGAGTGTTGTGGGAATAACATAGATATTGTTTCTTCTAGATATGTCTCAAGAAATTGAATCAACTTAGGAACAATATACCACTTATTTCAGGAAAGGCTATCTTTGAAAGTTGGTGCTAAGGTAATGAAAAAATGATCTGATATTTTTGAGGGCACTCTTAACATTTGCATAACAAAGCGCACAAAGGTGATAACAGTAAATGCATGAGTTTATTAAAATAGTACAAGAAAGGCTCAAATTAAAAGTTTGCTAACTGAAGAAGGGTGCTGATTGATTAAAGCAGGATGTTCATTTCCAAAACAAAGCAAACAGCAGTTCTGGCAATTGTGCTTATGCCCTTATAGCAGGAAACATTTGAAAGCTTGACAGGCAGTTGTTTACTTAATATGTGTGTATCCAACTCTAATCTTTGAATCTATAGAAAATGACTGTATCACCTGCAGGAAGTTCTCAAGGTAAATACCCAATGGCTTTGCTAAATACCAGTGGTTTTGGCAAGTGGGCGCTGGGCTTGTACAATGAGGCTGCCTCTCAAACAGGAAAAGTGAAAGGAAGGAGCAAGAGAAATTGTTTCTGTGGGGTCTAATTTTTTCCTGCTGAACTTGGTCAGGATTGCAGTTCTATTTTCAATTACGGCCTTTTGTCCAGCACTGCCAAGTTGCTCTCCCCTCTGTAGAAAAACAGAAGCATCACTTCTATTTGATCCTTTGATAGTGAACATTAAGATGCCTTATTATTATTAGCTGAGGCAAAGTTTATTCTGGTGAATTCTGTTATTGTGTAGCACAAGAGTGATATTGGGCATGTCCTGCACCAGCCTGGGTCAGAGTCTGTGCCCGGAGAAGGTAGCCATCACTCTGAGCAAAATAAGGTGAGATATCACTTTATGGCCTGAAAATCTGACAGAGACGGTTAAATCTTTGTGTCAGTCAAGTCATGATGTGAAAGCTTCAGCTGTCAGTATTTAATCACTTTATGACCTTTCATCTCTTCACATCTTTGCAATCCTCAGGCTCATCTTCATTATTTTTTTGCCTTGTTCATTCCTTGGAATCTTTTCTTAAAATAATGATAGGGAGGCAGGAAGGGGAAAACCTCTTTTCAGATTTTTTTTAAACATAATTACCCCGTCCACGTTTGTAGCTCTATGGCTTTTCTTTCTGGTGTATTTGCGCCTGTGTAGCTGATGGAGCCAAGTGGGGATTTACCAATTTACTTCGGGAAAGTAAATGGCCTCGAGTCGCTCTCTGGTTATCTACTCGCTCAGCCGGTGGGGTGTTCGCTCTGCCTTCTGCCTCCTTAGTGCCCTGTAGATAAATTTGTACAGAATTTCTGGAGCTGTCAGTGTGATGGATGGGCGGCGCGGTGGAACCCGCTCAGCCCGAGCGAGCGGCCGCCTCTCCCATCCATCACTCTCCTGCTGTCAGGTCCCGTCAGGGCTGCAGAGCAGGTCCAGACTCTGTCTAGGTCGCGGTGCCACGGGAAAGCAATTAGCTCGTCAAGGATATACATATTTTAGCATGGGGATATTTGACATTTGAACCTCTGTTGTGTTCAGTATGCAGTAGGTGCTTGTTGCTTGGGCGTGAAGCGAGGGCCCTCTGTGCTGGGGCTGCGACACACTTGGCTTCTTGTAGTTTTAGACATAGGAAAGAATGGTATATGGCAAACTAGGGAGAAAAAGGAAAAATAAGTGTTTGATACCTGAGCACTGAAGGCAGATGTGTGTTCTAACAGGGATATTAAAAACACTTCTGTCCTTTATAAGGATTTAGTGGTGTGGGGGGTTTTTTTGTTTGTTTTTTTTTTTTTGTTTCTCTGGCCCTACTAGGAATGGTTAGTAAGTCTGGTTGTCTTTGGGTTTTAGATCATTCTCTGGCTTGGTCTGTTGGCTCCTCTGACTTACCAGCTATTTGCAAAATAGAGAGAATAGTACCAAAGTGACTTGGTGTATTTGTTTTTATTTTCACAATTCTATTATTTTTCACACTGTTTGCTTTTGTTTCTCCTGAAGATGCAGCTACATGTTGTTATATCTCAACACTTCAGTCCATCGTAGCTTCAGTTTCTGCTCCTAAGCACCAGTCGGGATTTTGAATTAAGACCTGTCCTTAACTCTTGCTCATCCTCTTGCAGAAATTTGTAAGAGGCGCAGAGAGGAAGGAAATGAGAGATAGGGGCCATTTGCATGCTGACTGTCCTCCAGTCTATTTCTGCTGTTCTCTGAAGGACGTTGCTGTGACTGACCAGGAAGGAGCCTCCGTCCAGCTCATGCTAGGGGCATGTCAGAGAAATACAAGTGCTGGGGAAAAAGGCTGTTACAGCACCGGTACAGGCCTGCTCTGTGTGCATGAGTGATGGTAACTGCAGTGGAGCTCGACTTGGGTGTCATCAAAGTAGTTACATGAGCCCAGCGCTGCCCCTGAGTGTGCTGTGGCATCGGAGAACAGGTAAGTGCTCCCTAACCCACATGCCACAGGCCAACAGCAACGAGCCACGCCGCAACCTTGTGCTTCCCCTCATGCTCCTGTATGCGAGTCATTGCTATTCTATCTCTGTTAATATTTATCAGGAATACAGTAGCAGTGGCTTGTTATAATCTGAGCGATCTGCTTGTGTTTGCACGTATAAACCAATTAGCTATGAAGTGTGCCAGGGTACTCAAGTATCAACAGAATTTTCCAACAGTAAATTGGCTGTGTTTAGCATTTCAATGCCTTGAGAAGGTGTTGCAATATCTTGCAAACTAAATGGCCTTGCAAATAACCATAATGATCTGTGCTTGCATGGAAGATACTTAAAAAATCATAACTGCCTTTAGCTGCAACCTGTGTGTTGTGCTAAAATTCTGTGGAGACAGCATAAGTGTGTCCTGAGTGTGCTGAGCAAGTACAGAAGTAATTGACCTCCTTTGTGTTAGTATTCCCCTTTTTGTCATGATCCACTCTGTGTCAGTGTGAGCAAATAACGTTTTTGAACGGTTTTCGTAGAAGACTGTTTTATTATATAATTATGTTGTAGTGCAGAGGGTTTCTGCTTGGAGCTGCTACCAGTGGATCTGCATGAGAAATAAATCTTAGCTAAATTTGGGTTTTTCCAATTTGAAGTTACATTTATCACATTTCTGGATATGCAAACTATTTTTAAGTCGGTAAAGCCATAATGCTTCCCCTCCATATGAGGAGCAGAAACGATTGTTGTACGGAGGCTGTGCGGAACAGCCTTTATGGCTGAGAGAATGATGGTGTAAAACTTCATTGTCTCATTTAGCAGGAACTAAGCCCTCTCCACATACCTGCAACTTAATAAACTGCCCCCTCCTCCCAGTCTGTCTTTTCACAGCGGAACAAGTCAGAAATAGTCACTGCAGCTGAAGGTGACAGGGACTAACTCTAGCAATAGTATTTCTTTCCCAATCTCCCTTTAACCTTAGATCCCTACTTACCGCATTCATCATTTTCAACCCTGTTCTCCTTCTCTCTGTTCTGTTCCTGTGCCATACCTCGTACAATGCATATAGATCACAAGGCCTTTGAGACTTGGCCTTACATGTTTGTTTAGAAGCACAGCACGCAAGTATAGCACAGAAAGTAGTTACTGTAAGGAAAGCATAAATTTGGCTTGTGGCTGGGGAAAGCTGGGGTTTCTGATGCTTAGTACGAGAGCGAGGCAGGTTTCTGTTGTGGAGCAAACGTGTACGTGTGCCCCATAACAAGACAGCTCCTCACACCAGCATGCAGCTGGGACATGGCGTGTAGGTGAAGCTTGGGAGGAAATTCAACCTGATCCCACTTTCTTAAGAGAGAGAATGAAGATCGGTCTTCTAGTGGGAATTAGTTAATTACTGCTGCTATTTTTTTTCTTGATAGTTAATAGAAGTTTATGGAAATATTTCTGCATTTTTCTGAATTTCTGTACCTCTGTCTCCTGGGACTTGATGTGTGCCTTGCACTTTGCAAGCTTTACAGTGGGGGACTGAGAAATTTGCCGTCTAACTTTATGGGTCCTGAATCCTTGTCAGTCTAAATACAGTAAGTGAGATTTGCTTTTGCCAAAGAATGAACAAACAGTTTTAGTAGTAGTTGACAGACTATTGAAAAAGTGTAGAAGCAGATATAGGAGATAAATATCCGAGATGGTAAGTGCAGCGGGGTGTGTTACCTTATATTTAAAGTACTAGTTATCTATAACCAAGCCCTGAAACTGTATGGCTCTAAGTATCAGGTGTTTGGCTTCTGGAACTGGATTTTCTACATGAAAATCACCTTAGTGGTTTAAAGCCAGGAGAACCACTACTGTCTAGTCCACTCCTTCGCTGCGTCGACAACTCATGTGTTGAACCTGGTGCCTGATGTATAAATTCCAGTCTTCCATCCGTACTGTGCTTCATTCGTCCTTGGCAAAACCTTATGGTTTCCAGAGCTCTGTCATTAGAGGTGCGATGCAGAAATAATGCAGCTGATGTGTCCTGTGGATACTGATTTTCATTGACTCCCCCAGCTGCTCAAGGACAACCCTCTCCAGGGAACTAGTGCAAACATGACCTTCGATAATGCTTAATATTAAAGCCACTGTTTTAAGCTTCTCAGTTTTAAAAGCAAATGAACAAAGTCACAGCGGAGGCGCTAACTGGCAGCCTTGCATAGCAATGTGCAAATCTTTCCCCTTTAGACATACTGGAATTTAAATTTGCACTTAAATCACAAGTGAATATGAATTTGAGCCTATCCAAGAACTCATTTACGCACATCGCAAAACCACCCCACAAATTGGTACAGTTCTTTGCACTTGGCAGTCGTTTCTCCAGAGATATCCAGGACAGAAATAGCAAGGACACTGCAGGCCAGATAAAAGCTGGCAGAGCTGCCTATGGTAGAAAATTTCCTCGGCACCTACCTGTCTGTGCTGTGACTGGTTGCTGTCACCTCTGTTAGAGTCTTACATTTGTAATGATTAAAATTGTCCATAATACTTAGAAGTAGCATACATACCTCTATAATGATTAAAATTGTTTATAATATTTCAATGTAGCATACCTCTATAATGATTAAAATTGTCCGTAATACTTAGATGTAGCAGTATTTTATTTTACTGTTTAAGTTGAGCTAAACTAAAAGAAACAGATTTTACTTGATATTTCCTGCAGAGCACTAACCTATCACTGAATACTACTTGGCATATAGTTTGTGAAGTGGCCAAGGAAGTCACCTTTCATACATGCGCACTCTCGGGCACACTGGCGTGCTTTGCCTTCTGGGGAACTAGAAAAGCTGGCAGGAATTTCTTCTCTTGGCACTGAAAACAACTGTAATGTTCCCTGGCAGAAGTAGTAAGCTCCACTCTGTAAGTGCTTTAAAAATAAGCATAGAATATTTTAGAAATGGTGATGCCTACAGCCAGTATCAATTACTGTATCGGCTGATTTCCTTTTCAAACCCATGTGTAGCATCTGTTGCATCCAAGCTGCAACCTTTTAATCATTGTTGAAGGTTCTGTGTCTTCGGCAAATTGAACTCTTGCTTGTGGCAAATCTATCTGTTCAAAGACTGAATAGAATATCTGGTTATTGTTGATCTTGTTTTTCATTCCACGTACAATTTTTAAACTTTTTTTTTTTAGTTCAAGGAAGTGGAATTGACAATCCATTTCAGAGAGGAAAAAGTACAGTTATAAATGTTTGTTTTGAATCTTGTTTCCTTTGAATCTTTCCTGAAATACTTGGTAATCAGTTAAAATCACCAAAGACCAGGGAGACAGCTGAGATGCACAAGTTGAAGCAGTAAATGTTCTGGGCATCCTCTGTTTCTTTGCTGTGTACACTGTAATTCTTGTGCGCAGTCCAGGACTTGCTTGGCATGGGAGGAAAAAATAGCAGTTTTCAAGTGTTGCATCTAATTTTACAGGTCTTTGTCAGTCCCTGGAAATGAGCAGCATGTTACCTCTAAAAGGCCCTGCTTTTGACAGGCTCAGTTTGATCTAATTGTGTTAATCTGTGTTAGTCTGTCTGCTCTAATTAGGCCAGGGTTTAAATGTCAGTGATAAGTAGAGTTACTGCTCTTTATCTTGAGAATTACTGCAGTGGGAGCCTGATCCAGGAAGCCCAGGAGATTTTTAACTAAAATGACTTCATGAGAGGCTGTCGTTCCCAAAGACACCTTGTCCCGTGGCTGGGGAACACGCGGCTGGAGTGTCCCAGCGGGACACTCACCAGGCTGCTCTTAGCTCCAGCTGCCCAGCCCTGGGTGCTTTATGATCCCATAGGTGAGAGGGGCACTCTAGTGTCTCTGCTGTGCTCTCCTGTGTTGGAAAGTGCCTTGTGAATCTTCTGGAGCCACCAGAGCCACCTCTTTGCCTGCATGAGGCCTCCCCAAGGCAGGGTCTTGGTGACTTATGATCCTTCCAGTGATGTGAAGCAATAAGGAGAATGGGCTTGCTCTACCAGGGCCCCCCTTTTAAGGCCCTTTAAACATAGTCATATTTTATCCTTAAACCTGCTCTAACTGTTTTTTCTTGTTCGTGTTATCTTTGATATCAATGGATGAACCATTAGATTCATGACTTTGTGTTTGCATTTTCCTCAAAATGATATCCTTTTTCTGCAAGAGAGGATATTTCAATGTAAAGGGAGGATTTGGAGGGAACAAGGTGTTAGGTACCTGGCTTTTTAAAACAATAGTATTTTTCAAAAGCAATAACTGTGTCTTATGGTACTTTCATTGAGCTGCAGTGTGATGTGATGCAGTCTTCAAAGAATCTCCATCTCTGATTCATGTAGCTGGATGCTTTATTGAAACACAGTTTTGGCATGTGAAATCTAGTTTTCCTGGTTTCAAAGGGAAATGAATTCTCTTAGCTGTGAGTGACTGCAGGAAGCTTAATCATGCCTTGCTTTGAGAAAGTGTGGAATATGAGTGGTGCAGGATCCCAGCCCTGCACATTCTGAGGGGTTACCTGTGAGGCTTTGCAGTACAAGAATGGTGAACGCAGAGACCTGCAAATGTTCACAAATAGGAAGATAAAGATGGTTCTTGAGGCTCTTCTGAAGATGTCAGCCTGGGCTGGCTCTCCCAGCTCTGGGAGAAGCTGCCTTGCTCTCCCCTTGCTCTTCTCTCTGGTTGGGTATTAAGATATCATCTTATGTTCTGCATTATAACATAAATTATAGTGTAATTCTTCAGTGGTGTGAGAAGGAATCTGCTCTTATAAAACAATTGTTAAGTTAAAGTTAAGTTAAAATTAAAAGTTAAAATGTTTTGCACCTATACAGTGTGTAAGTGCGTGCGAGTGCCCTAAGACACTCTAATTGCTCAGCTCTGCTGAGGACTGGGCCTCTGGAGAAGACACAGGGTATTTTGGCAGGTTGCACACGTACACTAAGCGCTAGTGCTAAGCTGAACAGCACTGAATGGACTGCAAAGGATTGAAAAATATACATATATATGGAGAGAGACAGAAATGTGGATGTGTACAGAACAGATTCAC
>JAVCKT010029937.1:0-12722 GCA_032273925.1 Rhynchotus rufescens | reverse complement strand
AAATTCCCATTCCAGTCAAGTCAATAGACCCTTCTCATTTATTATTATTATGAAACATTCTCACTGGCATACACAGTACAAAATGTTTTACTTCTTTTTTTAAATGATAGAGGGACAGCAGATAGATCAAAGAGGGAAAAAAAACACCCAAATAACGACATAGAGAGACTACATAGAAGAAAACAAACAAAAAATTATTTCTAAAGGAAAAGAAGGGGAAAAAAAAATAGGGTTGCACACTACACTCTGCAAATGGTTTAGCCATAGAATAGCAGACACAAACTGGCAAAGTGAATGGATTTCTCCACTTGGCAAGAAGGGCTTCATCCAGCCCCCAGATGCCAACAGAGGTGTTATGAGCTAACTACATACATTAATGAATATAAGGGAAAAAAAAGTGAAGGATAATCAGTTCACAAATGGCCACAAAATGAAGGTTTTCTGAAGAATCAAGATATTCTGAGGAAAATTGATGTTAAGGTTTGTAATTTCCTAGTAGCTGAAGTTGAAATAAGCAGTAATATTTTCATCCATTTCCAGAGGGATAGGTAGTAGATGCTAACATTTTTGAGGCCAGATTTTCAATGTAGGGACATGGTACTGAGATGAGCCAAACTAATTAATACCCTGACTACCTGACCCTAAAATCTTCTGTGGCAGTAGATTTTGCCACCAAAATTAAGAAAACTATAGACTTCATGATAATATCTCATAATTAGTAAGGTAGGAAGAAAAAGTATTTAAGTAGATGGCTGTGGTCTTATTTTTGAAAGAGCAAGACTGCTTTATGAAAATTCTAGAAGAAAGCTGCAACAGCTACTATGTGCTGAGTATTATTGCCACTACTCAGACTGCTAATCCTCTCCGATATTCTGAGAATTTAAGTTTTACTATTTTCTCTCCAAGATGCATCAATATGCAAAAAGTATCACAGCTTTCAAACACTGCATTCAATTCCCTAATATTTGAGAAAATATTCCCTAACATTTGAGAAAAACTCTACATTACATGATTTCACTCAATTTAAGAGGTGTAAGTTGAAATAAGACCTGTTGAAGAGAATGGAAGTGCCGGACTAACGTGTTAAAAGCTTTATCCATGCAAAGATACTTACATTTATTATGACTGCAAGCTTTCCTATACCTCTGAGGATATTATACCAGATTCCTAAGAAAGGAGACAAACATATAAACGCTGTTTCAGTCATTAGAACTAGATAAAAGACGTTTTCAGTTAACAATGTTAGGAGCACTTATGCTTGTGCCATACTATAGCTCTATTTTTAATAAAAAAGAACAACTAAAAGATTAAGGACCTGCAAGCAAAGGAAGCCCAGATCTGTTTTCTTAAAAAAAGAAAAAAAAAAAAAAAAGAAAAAAAAAAAAAAGAAAAGAAAGTAGAAAAAAAAATTTATACAGCTTCAAATAAGCCAGTAACAGAGACCAGCAAAAGTAATGTCATGGTGAAGACAAAAACACAGATAATACACCATGTTCTTCAGTTCTAAAGTGCTGGAATGAGTGCTTAGAAACATTGCTTGCTGTTCATAATATAAGAAGTAACACCAAGTTTGGTAACTCCTAGTAAATTTCTTTGCTCTTGACAACTTCTTTTGTGGTACAAATAATTGAGGAGCTTTTTACCAACAGCCCAGTTGGTAAATCTCCAGTGCCCAGGAGCTAGGAAGAGTGGCTCCATCATTGCACGTGTACATTGCAATATGAGGCAGACTGTGTTGCTGCCACTGAACAGCCACAGAGCCTGGCCCCAGCTAGGAGTGCTGCAGCTTCCAGGCTCCCAAGGTTGACCTTCGTGCTGAGCAGGAAGGAACACATTTACTCACAGACATTGTGGGCTCCTCTCCTTCCTTTCCAAGTGCACTTCTGCAGCTCTTCGCAGAATAATTAAATGCATAAATTTTTGCTTCTGCAAGACACTTGCTTTGCCAGAAAGAGCTATTGATGTGCAGGACCTTGCATCATATTTCACTGTTGCACTGATCATTTTGATTTGCAAAGTGATATTGTTTATTTAATAAAATATTAATCTGAATTTAAAGTACTGCTCTTTCCATTTTAAAAGTAAAGGCTTGCTAAATTATGAGAATTCACAGTTAAATCACAGTGTAAGGTTTTGACTTGTCCTATAAATACCTGCCTGTTAATGAAAGTAACTCAGCATAATAACATCCTGCCATCGGTCTAGGAATAAATGAACAAGGAGTATCAGCAGCAAGGGCCACTCACCTATATCCTTTGCTCTGACTGCTACTGGTCTCCTCAGCTCAGTAACAAATTTTTTTGCATCGAGACGTATTTCAATGATGTTGTTCAGCAAAGCAAACAGTGGAGCCAGTGGGAAGGACGCAACGAATAAGGTTACAAATCCAAACTGAATAACTGTAAAAGAAAAAAAGAAAAAAAAAGAAAAAAAAAGGAAAAAAACCCAGTTTCAATGGATGTTGTCTGTATTTGTCAAGTGCAGCATCATGTACGTGCTATTCCCCTGCAAGACGCTAATACCACGGCCTCATGGGCAACCTGGTGCTCTCTGCTCTATAGCATGTGCTGCCCTAAAAGCTGGGCATTGGCAGGACTGGGGCCAGAGCAGCAGTGAACAGTGGTCCCAGCAACCTTCTCCTGCAGGCACAACGAGCAGAGCTCGGGATTACAGCAGCCCCGCGGCGTTATCGAGGCCTGTCACCTGCTGCCTGCGGGGACCATATTAGGTCTTAGGTGAACTTGATGTGCTCCACCAGGCAGGCTTTGAGCCCTCACTAATCCCCCTGGAAGCTCTCTCTTCTGAAGTTCAAAAACCCTCTTCATGCCAGCCCAAAGCTGTTCGTGATTATATCTATCTGTTGTCCTGTTAACCTTGCTCATTAGTTTACATAAGTCTTCATCCTTCCTCATGTTAACCTGCTCTATGTATTTAGAGAGTGATCTCTCACTTGATCTGTCATTCTGCTTTCTAAAAGAGGACAGGATCCTTTTGGTGCGCTCATAGCAACCTCTCTCCTCCTCTGATCATTCCGTCCGCCTTCCTTGCACCTGCTCCAGCCTGCGCTCTTCCCTCCTGGGCGTGGGTGAGAAGAGCTCTGCAGAGGGCTCGAGCTTAGCTCCATCTTACCCCTGCTTCATAAGTGACATTACCCGCTCTCTGTCCTCGCTGGAAATAATTCCCAAGCTTGCTACATCTTGGGATCACATTTGCTTTTGTTTCATGAGTGTATCATGTTGATAACGTGCTCGTGCTCTTACGGATTCAGCTCAATCGTTTTCTTCCTCTGTTACCTCCAACTGCTGATGTAACTAATTTAATATATTCTTTGGAATTGATAACTTTTGATATCAATTATCAATTGATAATTGATATAGTAAGGGATCATGAACATGACATTGCACAATTCAAGCAAGCTGCAGCTTGTGGTTGGCTGAAATGTGCTACGGTCCTAGGGTATATCCTTTAATAATTAGGTTAACATACAACTTATTCACTGCCTACCAAATCTGCAGTTGAAAAATCTCCCAATTAATCAAATTAATTATGGCTTAAAATGTCTCCTTTCCACCTCACTCACTCATTTCCATATATTCAGGGGTAAGTCCAGCGAAAGGTTCCAGGTTATAGTCCACCTCATAACGTTGCTTTTTTTTCACATGCTCTTCATGATCTAGAGAACGTCGACGCTTTAATTTCATGTATCTTATAAATTTCTTCATTTTTCTGGAAGAAATGGATTGATGCAGTTAACATGCTATTCAGGTTACAATGCCTTTGCCTGGACAGGCGGATTGACAGTTATTTTATATTAACAGACACAATGAGCTCTATGTATAGGTCAGCCTTACACTCGATGTTACAGCATTGGCTGAAAGTGCTGTAGAACAGAAGTACTTACCACACAGAGCAGGCAGAGCCTTGTTGTAAAGACCTTTTATGAAGCCTACAAAGCTAATTTATATCTACAGGCAGCTAATACACACTGTATTGTACATGTATAAAAAAAACTGTGTGACTTACGGGATACCGATCTCAAATAAGTTGTTCTGAATCAGCTGTTTGCCCAACATGATGATACTGAGCTGGATACACAACTCCATCAGGCAGCCACCAGGAGCACACTAAAGTGGACAGAGGAAACACAAATCAGATCTTCATCGTTATGATAGCGAAAGGTGCGGTTTCCAGGTGCCTCAGACTGGGTAAAATGCAATTACCTCCTCCATGCGGAAGGAGTGGAAAATGTAGACATAGTCTCCTGGACGTCCAACAAATCTAGAACATAATGGTTAGAATTAAAAACCTCTTATATAGCATATTTTTCATAATTGATTCTTGAAGTAGTTGTTTCTTTTTCAAAGCAGAAGTGCCAACTTGCAGTTTTTATTGAGTTGTTCATGTGCCTCCCTCATTTACAGCCACATCTTTGCAGAAATCAGGCATTCAAACTAGCTGTGGGCACCCGCTGCATAGCTGCTTCACTAGCCAACAGATTTGGATTTAGAGCTTTGGATATTTTCGTGCTGGTTACAAGAGGAGAAGTACTATTTTCTACATCACAAAATTAGAGCATGATAAATAGACAATGCCTGATAGGGCATTATATCTGAATGTACAAAGTTAACTCGGCAAGATGACCTTAACAAATTAGAAACTGCATAATCACATAGATCACTGCTTTATCCCATATGGCTGCAGGGTTTTTAATTCCATACTGAGGAGTTTCTAGACCACATTTAGTTTATTACCCAGACCTTTTCTCAGACCCAGCTAGATCTGCCTCACAAAAAAACCCAAGTTGAGAACCTAAATAGCACCCTCCAATACTCACCGGCCTTTGAAAAAAGCGACATAGAAAATGGGCGTATAGGCATTGACGAATTTCAGGAGGAAAGCCTTAAAAATCAGACGCTCTTCAAAATTCTTGTCAGTTTTTGGAACCTCTGGAAACCATATGATATAAATGAGAATTTTTAAATGATTATCCTACCTGGAGCATTTCAAAATCCTATAAATGTGGACTTTGGAAACTGTCAGTCACTTTTTAATTAAAGGCATATATATCTTTGTAGTGTTAAACCAATATGGCCTTATTGAGGCCAGTAGTAAATCCAGTAAGGATCCTACTGCTCAGCTGAATTGCAATAATAATTCCAATTTCATTTCACATCTGGATGACCTGCATAAACACAAGCATTTGCCCATTCTGCAAACAACTATCTGAAAAATTTTATGGGCCTTTTGTCACTGATATTTATGAAAACCATTCAGAATACTTTTTCTTTAGTGCTTTTTGTATTCAGCTTTTCATTTCTTAACATGTCTATGGCAAAGAAAATTAAATGAGCAATTGTGTAATATAGAAGAGTCCAGTTCAAGATTAGGTACAGGAATTTCTGCTGCATCTATTTCACCCATTATCTGGTTAGAGATCAGTGCTACCACAGCTGGAAGAAAAACTTCAAAAATAAAGCTGAGCCTATGTGTCCCTTGATATCTTTAAGTAACTGGAAGAATTTGAGCCCTAAATTTTAATTTCCTGGATTTGCTTATGAGTTTGACATTAGTCGTAATGGCAAGTCCTCTCACTCATAATTTTGCTAACAGACATGCCTGGAGGACTAGAACCTACCGATCTGAGTGAGCCACCTTGCTATGCAGCCATAGACCTCATCCAGGATGATGATGACGACCAAATTGATAATGACGGCGGTGGCAGTGACGGTGACCCTGACGCTTGACCGCCCAGATGGAGTTGAACTGATAGCTAAGGCTGCTGCAGTTGAGATCCTGTATATTATGACTCCAAACACGATAGCAAATGTCAGCCCAACCTGCAATTAAGAATAGCAAAATTAAAAAAAATAACTATAATTCCTTCATATTGGATTCAGTAATAATCTTAACAGGATTTCTCATTATATCCCAACTTAACTGACTCAGTAGAAGTTCGTGTAATCAGGACTGAAATTTACTATGTTATTTCTTAATAACCCTTCAAAATAAAAATTAAGCCATTCTCTAGACCTATGTACTTCAAAATCCTTGTTCCATCAATGATGGTAGTAATATCCATCCACCAAGTGATGATCCACCATATCATCACTTTCAGATATTTCTTCACCAATAGCAGAGTGAATTTAGCAATTGTTAAAACGTTTTTCAATTATAAAACAGTGAAAGGTTTGGATTTTTTTCTGTGGGGAAAAAGTCATTGCAAACTATATCAATCTGGTGGCCTGTCATCCCTTCACTGACATTTGTATCATTTCTGCTCTAAACTTTGACTTGGTAGCATACATTTCAGATGTTCTTACCATGAAGAGAATGCCAACAAAGTTAGTGAAATAGGCTGGAAAACGATCCTTCCATGTGAGTTTTTCTTTATCGGTCTAAAATATGGAAGAAAAAAAAAAAGTTGAAATTAAACAAAGACAGAGCAGCCATAAAGATCTCTTCTATTTGTGCTTGTGAAATAACAGAGAAGAACTACAAATACACAACCAGTTAGCAAACACAAAGACGCAGTGTTTATAGCTACACTTTCAAACAGGAGAACTGTTTACTCCTTATCTAGGTTCAAGTTGGCCAAGCATCTGAACTGAGACAAGAAATCAAATAGCTTTTTCTAAATATCTTTGGAAAGAATTGTGCAAATACTCTGTCATTGGTGAAGTAAGATCTCTTCCACTGTTAAATACCCTTTTCCTTCCCAGATAATATTTGAGGTCTGCATTTACACAACTGGTACCACTGAAATACAGGTTGTATGTGTGCTGGAAATCTGCAGGATCAGAGCCCATGAGTCAGGGATGATTTTATTTTGCTGTGTGATGGACTTCAAATTGCTTCATTAGCAGTAACCTGAAGCACCCAACTAGCCACACCACGGTCAGTAGAACACTGTCATAGATGTTAATGCGGGCAAGTAAAATTACTCTCTGTGGGATATCCTAAATGCACCACTCCTTGCTTTTCCCATTCTCAGCTTGAGTATGGGAAACTCCTTCCAAGTTATATTGCTGGATCTAGGTTCTTTCATAAATTTTGAGGCTGTAAATTGTTTCTAAACACCATAAATTAAACAACAAAGTAACATGACTGAAGGCAACACACATATTGTAATGAATGCAAAAATATTACTCTAAATTCTAAAAATATCATTCTAAGTTCGAATCTTAGCACATGCAGGTTATCTCAGAAAGGAGCAAGCAATACTACAAGCACACAGCCAATGCTCCAACGCAAAGCACAACATTCATCCAACCTTTGGAAGCCAAGATTAGCCAAGCAGTGCCATTCCCAATGCGCAGAAATGGTGACTAGGAGAGTGCTGAAGGGGCAGAGGAATAACAAAAGCTCCAGAACTAAAGGCAAATACTACACAAAGGTTCAACAGCCAAAGTTTGTTTGTTTTTTGAGAAAAACAATTGATTTGAGTCTTCCATAATTACTCATAATTTGAATTTCTTCACGAGTTTTATTTAAAAGTACCAATTTCACCCCAGACATGGCTGTCGTAACTGTTTGCCTCCATTTGTTTGCTGTCTCTTCTGGAAAATACCGATGCTTCTGATGGCAAGTAAAGGAAACAGAAAAGGATCGTGCAACACAATGTTACAAAGCACTGCTAAATTAATCTCTATGCTCTCTACTGAGTCAGTGTACACAACAGTTTAGCAACAAGCAAATGTTCTGTTAGTTTGCCCAGTGCTTAATGTTTCAGCTTTAGGCTAATAATAAAATATCAGCAACAAACTCTTCTCCTTGCCTCAAACCCCTTGCTCAAGGTTTGGAGCTCAAGCTGATCTAGTAAGCCATTTTCTTCTTTTCACTTAGGATTGCAACCTTTTTTCCTCGTTAAGATGTGTAAAGGAATTCTGAAAATTTTCTCTTTAGAAATGAGCTTTATTTGATTTAAACTTTAGCACTCTAGATTCAAGGAAAGATAATTACTGAGTTTTTCATAAAGACTCCTTTTCTCACGTTTCCCAAATTAGTAACATCCATATTGAATAGAATCCAAAAGCTATAAATATTTTTTTTGAAGACTCCTCCTCTGCTAATTGCTCAGCTTCCAGACATCAATATTTGGAGGCCACAACTCATTAATTGCCCAGTTATCCTACAGTCTTCTGCACTCAAAGTCTGAATTTCTAATATACCAGAAAGCAAAGCAGGTTACACAGATGGTTAAATAAAAAGAAACTGTGTTCAAGCATTGTTTATCTACCATGTAAAAGGATATCAACCCAAAAATCTCTCTTCTGCGGGGATTTCAAAGTAATGCTTTGAAAAGGCAGTACTTTGGAAGGTATTCCAGACTACACTGAAAGGCTTGTGCATTGCATTCTATAAATAAAGTAGAATATCTCAGTATCAGCATCCTTTGTAGCATCCTTTAAGAGCGCTCCATTCCTTATATAAGCACATGACAAACCAGATACACTTAATTCAGTGCCAATCCAGTTTTATCTGTGTATAATGTCTATTATAACATACTCAATGTTAACATGGTTAGTGCAGTTATATTTTCACAGCGCTTTCTCCCATCTAACTCCCCAGTTTTGGCCATGGCTCCAAGCAACTATTCAACCAGCAGATCCAAGCAGAATATCTGCCTTGACAAATGTTTTATAGCAAGAGCCTTTACTTCTCTGCTTATAAAATGTGGTTCACCACACAAACAGCTGAATTCTTACAGGTAAGGGAGAAGTGGCCTTGAAACAAGCATTTGGGGAAGACTAGGACCTTTCTCAAAGTGTTACAGGCTTCAGCAAAGGCTCCTCAGAGGAACTACACTGCCCATGAACAGGATAGGCAGTACCTCTCATGGCAAGGGAAAGGAACAAATTAAAGACAAGAGAGGGGTACCTTATTCACTGAAGCAAAAGGGATGTTATGTTTTTGAAAGGCGGAAAGTTACTACCAAAATGGGAATTTGGCAAGGAAATTGGTGTTAGCATTCCGAGTTAGTACTATAGCAAGAAGACCTAAGCACAAAGAAGCCACATTCAATTTTATTAGCAAAACATTCAAGTGTTTGAGTAGTTCCAAAGTTCAGGCAGCCTCTTAGTGATGTACATGTCCAGTGAGAAGGCAAAAGCAACTTGGAGAGTTCTACTGGAGAAATTAGAACTCCAGAGACAGTTGCCTCACACATTCACTTCATCCGGAATGTGTACAGAACCTCACACTGGAGCCCCAAGATTAAAATAAGGGCATCATGAGGATGCATGCTAGCAAGACAGAAGAGTATCTCCAGAGATATTGGAGTTACTCAAAATAGCATGGGTTAAGCTGTTCTCTACCAGTTTTATCCAACTTTATTCCTTAGCCTACTAGGAACTTCCATTAAATCAGGCAGATTAACCATCTCTAAAATACTTTTTCTGAGTACTATTATTGAAGATATTTCTAGACTTTACTACATATATGCTATATACTTATTATATACATGCTGTATAGATATTTCTAGACTCTATTACATATAAAATAGCATTGAAATTATGAATTGCAATCAAAAATTGCAATTTTAAACCATTATGCATCTCCCCCATATGTTTCTTTTCTTTTTCCCCCGTCCTCTTGGGAGAGAGCCTGCTAAAATTGGTCTTTTTCAAAGCTTTTAATAGGGCAAAAAAGGAATATTTTTAACCATACCTCCTTATGTTTGTATTCTCTTCTCAACGATTTTTCTAAAACTTTGGCTTCATATTCTGCTCTTGGATGATCCTGTGAAGTAAGTAACATTTAAGAAAAGGCAAAATTATCTACTTTCTCTGTTAGTTGTATATGAATAAATGGCAGGTTGATTTCCTCATAATTCCCAAGTTTTTCTAATTTTATTCTCATTCAAATGAGACATCCTTTAAGTCAATTGATAGTTGACCATAGATAGTTGACCATCGAATAGAGAAAATGTAAAAATACCATAACATTAACTTATAAAGCAGAAAATCAATCTGCACTAACAGACACCTGTACGTGGTGTACAGGTGATAAATCTACCCTATGCAGAATAAAATTCAATACATAAGAGTATACATCAGAATCTACAGAAAAGGCACAGCGAAGCATATGATATGCTTGTTTTTCAATGACTTATTTTTGATAGAAAAGATTTTATATGTTCTTGACTGTATTTTCTGTGCTTCTCAGCTCAAGAGGGAAACATCTGCTGTGAATATGCAAAGCATGCAGTAGTGGGAACTCACACGATCGCCAGCTGGTTTTTAGATGGACCAAGTTTACATGTCCTAGTCCTGTCTTTGACAACACTCACAGATTATCCATATGCATTAAAGGGGAGGATGTAGGAAATAATTCAGAAACACAGAGACAGCTAGAAGATTCAGAAAGTGCTCAAAATTATACATTGCATGGAAAATAGAACGGACCTGAAAAAAAAGTCTGAAAAAGTGGAAGAGCATAAGGGAAAAAAAGAAAAAGTATCAGAGGAGCTCTAAAGAAAATCTGATGCTAGGAAAGAAAAAGGCTGAGATCAAAAGATGGTTTTCAGCAGTAGACAATAAAAGAGATACAAGCGATTAAAAAGTTTTCCAAACCTTGACTGCCTCCTTCAGGAAACCAGAAAAAAATCCATAAAAAAAAGCAAGACAAAAAAAAAGAACACAAAATTTTGATTACTGAGTTGTTAGAGGTTAGATTGCATTTATATTTTAAAAATCATATGAAAATAAATCATAGGTACAGTGAACGTCTAGATATTACCCAGGGAATTCAAGCTACTTGTGCTTTAAATGAGGATGGTACCAACTTAATCAACAAAATCAGGAGTAGGAGGTGGTTAAACTCTCTACTGACCTCAAGATTGTATAATCTAGAGCTGACCATACAAAGCAAAGAATAAGATTATACTTTATTGGCAGCTGCTGCCTTTGGTCACACAATAGTGTAGCTGTGTAGGGCTCTGAACTTGGACATGAAGGAGACTGAAGGAGATTGCCACTGGAAAGATACAGTTAATCCTTTCCACTTTCATGCACGCTAACAACAAGTTACCAAAAATAAAAGGGCTCCAGGAAGTAAATCCCCATATTCGCTCCCAATAGAGCCGCAAAGTGCGTGGCACGCACGTTGCATCCATAGTGCGCCTGTATATTAAGGTGGGGATGGTATATTGCTAAGAGGAGATAACTCTAGCAAGAAGATTCTCAACTGACTGAATATTTTCTCTTTCTAGAACTTCATTCATTCTTAACATCTTTTTTTCATACAGATTCAGCTCATTTTCCTTTCACACAGTTTAGCACATTTAATATACATCTGGCTGGGATTTCTTTTGGCACATGCAAAAACTACCACCTCCACACTTGCGTTCCTCCCAGTGCCCCAAACCCACATGTCTGGCAATATTTTCTTAGATATTTGCCAAGTCAGGGCTTGCTCCTGCATCATTAAAGTTAATGGGATTTTTTGCAGTGATTTCTTACAATACTGTAACTATATCAACTTCAATACATTTGTTGCTGATTTATGGCAGTGTGAGCTGAATGAAGACCTTAGTTGTTAGCGCCTTGACTGCAGCCAGGCAGTAATGCATGAGGTATATATTCCAAGCCTGCACTGCTAGGTGTGACCTAATTGCATATCAAAAAAAAAAAAAAAAAAAAAAAACCCACAGATTTTGTGGCTATACAATTATGTTTCTATGGCAACAGTAAGAACTAGTCATATCCTTGCTATAAAAACCTCAAACAGTTCACATACAGGATTTTCCTTTCTTTGACATGATGGAATAGCACAGGAGGAGTATTCCATGAAGCAACGTCTAGCATTTCTAAGTAAAAAACTATTTATAATACAACAGCAGAAGTCAAAAAGTCAGAAGTTAAGGGACAAACCTCCTCCTCTTCAAACCCAGTCAGGTCCCACCTGTAGTTGAGACGCATCTGTTTTCTCTTCCAGTGTTCCATGAACGTCGCAGCTGCAACAACAGGTTTTAAAACAATTACATGGACATTTTATAAAAAGCCTTTGAAATCCTTTCAGAATTGATGGGGCTAGAATGAGTTAGAATTTGTCGTATGTCTGTAAGGGCTATGAATAGGCACACTGGCCAATCTGATCTCCACTGAGGCTGGTCCAAATCTGGAAGGTCTCAGCAGGTGCACTGCCTGGGTGTGGTAGCCAGGACCAGTTTAATTTTGCTCCATTTCTGTTTCTCTTTCATTCAGCAGTAATGTCTGTCTGGGAAATACTGATCATCAGCCCTGGGAGACAGCATTTCTTTGCATAAGCTCAAGGAAAGGGCGTTTATTATATCCTTATTATATCCATGCTCTCGCTCTCACACAGGAAGATGCATACAGTTCTGAAGGGTAAGGTCAGATACCCTAACTTAATTGATTTGCACGTGTGACTCACAATATTGTTGGTCTTTATCTGTATATAAATCTGTCCACAAAATCGAACAAAATTGACTTTGATACTGTGTCTAGCATGTTAAAGCAGCTATATTTCTGAATGTGTGTTTTAGTGGGGTAGTTATGCCCTCACATGTATTAAGACAGAACATTTTACATTGTTATGATTAAATCCATCTACTGCTTACAAGGATCTGCTTAGCTCTAATAGTCACTCCCAGCCGACACACTCGTGCCAGTGTAAAAGCTGCAGGTGGGCAGACGAGTCAAGAGGAAACCTTTAATGCTTTAATGCCTTTTTTTTTTTTTTTTTTTATTTTTATTTTTTTT
>JAVCKT010029936.1:0-10251 GCA_032273925.1 Rhynchotus rufescens | reverse complement strand
TAATGCACCCCAGGATCCCATTGGCCTTCTTGGCCACCAGGGCACACTGCTGCCTCATGGTCATCTTGTCATCCACCGTGACGCTGAGGTCCCTCTCTACAGAGCTGCTTTCCTGAAGGTCAGTCCCCAGCCTGTACTGTGTCCAGGGTTATTCCTCCCCAAAGTATCTATTGTATAAAAATAAAATAACAAATCATAAATATTGATAAATGTTGATAACCTCAACTGGATAAAAGTGAATACTTTTTCTACTTTAACTTATTTGCAAAAAATAATTGCAGATAACAATTTTAGTTAAAAAATAACATGGCATTTTTTCATCCACAATACTATGCTTCATGTCATATCTTTGATAGAGTTCATGAGAAGTGAAAAAGTATACAGGAAGGGAATTATTGTAGTAATTTTGCATATTTTTTCTTGTAAAGCTTCAGTGCATCTTATCAGAAAAGGAATATCTGGTGAGCAAGTTAGTTGAGAGAACTGCAAAGTTGAATGATTCTAATATCCAAACTGAAAATGAGATGTGGGTCTTATCAGATAAAAGGCACCTGTGTTTTTCTTGTAAATGTATTACATATCATTCCAAGTATAAGTTTATAAAAAGTGAATTTAGGGCCTGATTTTGAAAAGTGATATATCTCTTTTTAGGCATCCTGTGCCAAGGTACTTTGGGATGATGCAAACATCTTCCCAACCTTCAAACATTTCAATAGATTGCCACTTCAAAATTTTTTGCTAACCTGCAAACTGAAGAACAAAGACTCAGAAATGTTTTTTAATTAGTATTTATTAAGAAAAACAGTTCAAAGGGACGAAAACTCTCCAGTGGAATAGCTAGTGGTAAGGTTATCTCACTCGGATTGTGGCATATGAAGATACTGAATTAGAGAGCACAGAGCCTAGTTCTTTGTTCTTGCATGTTGCAGATGAGTATCATCAGAACCATTATCTTGCCTACTTCTGACCAAATTCTAACCTGGGAATTTACACACAGGTTTACACATGTATATTTGTATACAAACACACTTCCAACTGAAAATCTATTTTGTCCAATCAAAAAAAGAAAAAAAAAGGATTTATGAATCTTTCCTTCCTTCCTTTCTGAACTCAAATTCCCATTATATATTACTGAAGAAGAATGAAATAAAAGAATGGGTGCTGAATCTTTAGTGCTGAATCTTTGAGGATACTCATTCTTTTCTCATGCTTGTTACTATCTTCAGGCTCTTTGTAACTGTGAGCAAAATCTGTAGAGTACATGCTTACTTCCATTCAATTTACAGTGACTGAGGCTTGAATGCATTAAGCAGACTCTTTTACTAGCTCACCTGAGATCTAAATTGTTAATGAGGTGGGATGGGGAGGGGGGAAGCAGTAATGGAAATAGTCAGAAATAAGCATTATCTTTGTATTTCACATGAAATTTGATTTGCATCTTTAATGAAAGATAAATTTGAGAGATTTAAATTAGTCATGGACTTTTGTGTATGCTAATTTTTTTTTTCACACATTTAAATTGACTGGAATACCTGGGGCTAAATCTGCAGAAAGATTGAGATGTCACAGTATTTACCAATGCATCATGAATTTAAGCTACATACAGAGCACTTTGTAGAATGTTTGGTGACAAACAAACCATAAAGGTACTTGCAGTAACCACAATATTGAATGAATATCCTCTAACATACATGATAAGACATGTCAAGAAGATTTTGGCTCAGTTTGGCACTCTAATGTATGTCACCATCTCACTCTACAGAACCAAGAGGGAAATGCTACCTCAAAACAAGAGGTGAAGTCCCCTGTTAAAAGAAGACCTATCACCGAGAGGTCGATGCATTAGATGTACTGAGGTTGTGCTGCTCAGTTACCCTCATACTAAGAATATGCTCAGTTGTCTACTCACCCTGACTGTACCAGTGAGTTGTGTCTTCAGACATAGAGTTGCTCTGTGAATAAGCTGGACTGAGAGGAAACAGTTGTCTCTAACCAAGAAAGAGAGAAATCCAGATTCTCCCCTTCATGTAATTATAAAGGTTTCAATAGCTCCATAGTAAAGAACAAATTAAGGAGGGAAAGGAGAAATGGGCATAACTGTCTCTTCTGGTTACTAAGATTTGAAAGCACATCTCTTCTGTGAATACTCAATTACTACACCCTAAGGTATTCTGAATACCTTCTAAAAGCTAATTACACATTACAAGCAATAATTCAACACTTATTGGACCATAGAATATGAACATAAGTTTAAACTATGTTTAAGAAAATCACCTGGGAATATCCAGTTTCTACATATGATCCTTGGTCCATTAAATACTTCAGATAAAAACAAGTACCTTGGAATCAGGAAGGGAGTGGTGGAATCATATTTGTCTCTCTCTTATTTAAGCACTTTCTCCACTAGGATAACACAAAGCATTCTTTTGCTTTGTGCAATGCTCATTCTTTTGCCTATTGAATAAATACATATGTACTACCTTGGCTCATCTAAAAGGAATAGTCTTAAATTGATTCAGTTCTCCTGCATCCTAAAGCACTGTCTGAACCCTTGGGGTCCTGGTTAAAAGGATACTTACTCTGTAGTTATCTTCCCTAAAAAAAACTATCTATTCTTTGTTTTTGAATAAGATTGCCTAAATCTAGCAGAAAAATACTAAAAGATATAGGATTTTTCTTAGTCTTTCGTAGTTCTTAAGTTTAGGTACTGAAATGTGTTGATGGTTTTTGTGGCTTCCATTCCTAATACTCTTCATGCGTTCCATATAAAAAGTGCCTAATCTACTATAAAGTTTAGGTGCTGCTGAACTTAGTGATGCAATGTCTCCATTTTCCTTAAAGACCTTCAAATAAAATGGAAAGATGTGGAGGCAATGAAAGCACTGATCCTGAGAGCCCTAAGAATGGTTGTATCAGATGGGAGACATAGTTCAATTTCTAGGAGAGAGGAAATTACTTCTGGACTCCCACATCCTGGGTAAAGGTTTATCTGCTTATGTCTGGGGTTATTTGGGGCTTTACCTTTTGCTGTTGTGCTTTGCTGAAAGTCTTAATTTTTTATTTATATCTTTTTTTGCATACTTAAAAAATATCACATTTTCTACAGTGGTCTGATCAGCAAGATTTGGAAAACAAATTAGACAGAGATAGAAAATACTTTAATGTATTTATGGTCAGGATAATTCAGTTACTAGACCAGCCAGGAAAGCACAATTGTATATCTGCACAAAATCTAGTTTCCTACTGAATCATTTAAATAAATGTATAAATTACCACTGGAGTAATTTCAAAAATAATTGCTTCACCTTCTATTTAAGATTTTAATCCTTTTATATGATAGAAACTTCTGGAAAAGAAAATTGAAAGTATGAGAAAACTGTAAAGAAAAGGTTATAGTACATGGTTGAAGGACCACTCCCTTAACTGGATTAAAAAATGATAGAAAAGTATAATTCTCTACGAAGTACTGGGATTTCTTCTGTGTTTCATTATGGAGCTGAGAAGGCACAAGTGAGATCAACTATGTCAACAGATATTGGATAAGACCATAGATAATTATAAATTATTTGAATAAATATTCATAAAATATTTATACATTGTTTACTACTTTTCTGGAGAGAGCAGGAAAACTGAATATATATGATTTATTTAAACTTTGGGGAAAATGTATTTGGGAATATTTTTTGCATTATTCACATTACTCTACAGGTACAATGTGAAAATCCTGAAATTTTTCATGCTGACTGTATGAAGTACTTCTGTGTAACTTGTTTGACTTCAAGAGTCAGCAAATATTTCTTTGGAAAGAAATAATCCTGAGATACACTGGATTTTTACTGTGCTTTCGAAAGGAGAAAAATAAAATGGCTTAAAATTTGTCATGAGCAGAAGGATAGCATATGAGAGAATAAGACTGCAGAACAACAATGAAAAGGGTACATGACACAATACTTCTCAAAAAGGAAAAGTAATATAATTTTTTTTTCCAACTTGCAGATACCTTCATACTACTATATAAAGGTTTGCATGTGGGAGGAAAAGCATGAGCATGAGGGTTCTGGATCAAGATTAGCTCTGTACAGCAGAAATTGGCTCTATATTTGAGTTACACTGAATGAACATTAGAACCACATAAATAGACATGCATCTTCTTTAGGCAGTTCTAGAGTGTCTCCTGTGCTTCAGGTTGCTCCTTGTTGGTATAAATCCCATATTGCCCATCAGCAGCACTGGGCACACAACTGGGTATTCAGCATGAAGCATGACAGTTACAGGAGAAGCTACAGAGCACACTCCCTGACAGCAGTTTGGTGTCCCAACACATAACATGATCCATGAACTTCCAAAGTTAAGAGTTTTTCAAACCTGTCTGTGCACACCATACTGATCTTTTGTCTTTTCTTTTGTCTTTCCTTTTGACTCTGTCAGGTGAATGACTATCCCTAGCATATCATGCACTGATATTTTCCTATATTTAGTGATCTATTCATAAAAGACACTCTGTTGCACTATGTTTCTGCTCATACATGATGCTGCAAATTAAAGAAGTTGTTCCTTCTAATGACTTTTTTCTTTTAAGGTTGGAGTTTTTCTTAGGCACATCTGCAAATCTTCATGGTCCTCTTTCTGCCTGTTCTTTTACAATTAGTCTCTTACTCCTTTTTTCCTTTGCAAGGTCTAGTCTGGGGCATGGTGCACTGCTTTCCTAGCCAGTCACTTTCCATTTATGCTTTATCTCCTCACACTAAGCCAATATGTTGCACTGAGAAGTCATGTTGGGGTGTGTTATTATATATGGCTAAGCAAATGTGACATTACACAGTGCCAAAGGGCAGCTAGAATTACTCCCATTTTCAGACCAGGAAATTGTTGTCAATGTGAATACTCATTTGTGGAGTTTGCTGCTGACCTACAATAAATGCTCACTCTCACGCTGTTTATTCCTGTCTTATGTAAGAATAAAGAAGCCAAAAAAAAAAGGATGGGGGAAGGATTGTGTAAGTATCACTCTCTTATTTTCACTGTTGACCTTATGATTCCATACAATACTGATCTACATATTTTATATGAATCGGACTGTGCATTTCATTACTGGGTGAATCGAAGGTCCAAGGAAGGAAATGGCTCAAAGAAGTTATATGACTATTATTTTTAAATTCCTAGGAGAAGGAAGTTATAACTAATCTATTAATCTCAAGGAAGAAGGGACTGACCCAGAAGTCTGGGTGCTACTATAAGACCCCAAAGATTTGAGTCATGTTCTAAGGTAGTACTCCTATTTTATTTTAAGCAAACTTCTTGGGGTGGAATTAATTTTACCTGAACAATGTGTCCATCTCAGAGCACTACTGTGGCATTCTCTGTTTCAAAATAATATGATAAACATCTTCTTTAAGAGGTAAACAAAAGCATAAGAGAAAGAGAGGAATACTGAGAAATTTTTTAGATGGTGAAAATCATTTTAGGCTGAAGGATGTATATGTATGTATGTAGATGTTTTCCATTCTGGTCATCAGTTATCAGATTGTTAGGGGATTAATTACGGTAATTAAACTCAGTTTCTTTTTGTTTTATGAATTTTAATGGGGGCATTTTTAATTGCATGCAGGCACCCAGAGACTGCTATGACAGATACTTGGCAAAAAAACACAAGCATTCATTGCCATTCACCTGGCATAGACACGAGAAAGACCACTCTGGTCTGCTTCTCTGAGCTTGCACAAAGAACAGTGTTGTTTCCTTCTGCCAAAATCTTTACGAAAATTTGTATTATTGCATTGGGTGTTAGTAAGAGGAAATACTCCCTCCTGGCTCATGCATCTGAACTTTTCCTCTGTGTGGTTGAAAATAACTGCCAATAATCCAGTCTGGTGAATGTTCATGACTCCAGTATTGCTGAGAGGTTAAATCAATGCAGAGAAATGGTTGAAGGGATTCCTGCAACTCTCACTATATGCCGAAGCTGAAAGACCAGGCAGGATGGATATGCATTTCTAGAACAGCATTGAAAAGTAGGTACTGCTGTGACTTGTGTAATACCCGCATTGTGGGTAAATGATGGAGAGACACTTCTATTGTGCTGTTTACACTGCTTGCATAAGCAGCAAATTCGCTACAAAAGTGTGTTTTCTGAACCACAAGCAGAGAAATTAGGGGCATATATAGCAGATGCCGTGGTTTCTAAAGAGCCAGCAGTATTTCATAGCTGCCTGATGAAACTCTGCAGTAAAATAATCTCTTTCCCAGTTTGTCAGCACGTTTATTTGAATAATGGAATTATTAGAGTGAAGAGTAATTTATAGTCTGTGATATGCTTAAGTGCATAATGTAATGTCTTTTGTGTATTAACAGCAATGTGTGTAAATATGTTAAAGAGAGACATACTGGGATGGTGTGATATCAACATCTTCTATCATTCTAAGACAAAACTTCATTAAAAACCATCTTGAATGCAATTTCTCTTTTTCTGTACCTTTGGAAAGGGAAGGCACATATACATCTGCCTGAGACTCTATCAGATTACTCCTAAAGTTCCCCTTTGAAACTTCAAGGCAAATCAGCTACCTACCAAAAAGACTGTCATTATTCAGAAAGACACTTAGGATAGTACTACTCACAATGTTAAAGCATCTGTCAAGAAAGGTACTGTCATTTGCCACCTGATCTAATTATTTCTGACAACAGATGTGAGCTAACTGCAAAAATTCAGCATCTTTAATAAGCTGATCAAATTTCATTAACAAAGCATGAATACTAACAAGATTACAAAATACAGTTTAGTTTTATTCTCATTCTGTAAGTGAAATTGTGATTACATTTAATAGGCAAAAAGGCAGGTTAATTAAAGCTAAAGAAGGCTATTGCTTATCAGTCAATTTAAAGGTTAATTACCAAGAATGCATGACATCAACTGTTTATTAACACTTCATAATCATATACTAGCTATGATAATACCATAACAAAAATAAAGGACCCATTGTGAGGGGCATCCAGATAAATTTGCTTTTCTGTTTTGGCTAGTGAATCCTAGTTTGAATTTAGACTACAAATAAAAAACGAGCTTTAACATATACTGTATAGAATGTTTGTGAATGACACAAAATCTCAGACAGGCAAAACTGAGATCTTCTCAGGTATTCAGATCTGTAATACCAGAACTGAGTGCGAAAAAAAGAAAAAAAAAAAAAAGACTGAATATGATGCAGAAATATTTATATCTTACCTATCCACACTAGCTCTGTTTTATTCATCTCTTCAGACACTAAATTTCACTACATACCCTTCAGTTTAAAAAATAAACAGATAAAACTGCTCTCTGTATAAATCCCTAAAATTACAAAGCAGAGAAAACGGTTCTGCAGTACACATATCTGATATATAGTGAAGGTAAACTATTTATTGACTTCACCAGCAATCAGATAAAATCTAAAATACTCTCCTGGTTCTAGGCAAGATTCTATTAGAAATCTCACATTACATGCATCCCCCCATACAAATATTAGAAGATAAGGGAAGTGTTTGACTTAGTTTGAATGCTTAAGAATGAAGTCCTGTTTGACATTCTATGAAGTGAATCTGTACTTTTCCCCAGCTCATTAACATGCTACTACAGGGTATAGAGTAATTTGCTGTACACTTAAAGCAGATTTTATAATGTATGCTTTTACATTCCTGTATTTTTGAACTTAATTATCATTAACAGTATACGCAAGTACAATATTCATTAGAAACTGTTAACACCATAGTAAGAAATATAAATTAACTGAAAGCATCTCTTTTGTCAACATTTGTTACAATTCAAAAATTATGTAGAAAAGAGAGCTCAGCTCTCTTTACTCGTTTAAATGTATTAAATTAATGTGTCTACAAAAACTGTGTCCACAAAAATTAAGTCTCTTTGAGAATATAATATGTTTTTTTGAGAACAATTGCCAATATGATATGCACATATACCAACACGGAAGCAAAATGTCCACTATGTCATTTTTCCAATTATCTTAAGGGAATTACATTCAGAAGAGGTTCAGTATCAAGCTGTGGGAATCAGTCAGGGATGTTTTGGTGTCCTTTCCTTTGTGTTTGTGTTATTACATTTTAAAGTAACAGCTTGAATACTTAAAAGTAGAAACATACAAGCAGAAATCCAAGAATTCCACGGAATCAATCTTTTTGTATGTCACCTGGTCAGTAAGTCACCTTATTTGTGCTGCACAAAGTGTTGGTATAAATTATAACCAAGCAAATGTATCTGATTACTTGTGACTGCATATCTTCTAAATGATCACATTTAGGGTTTAGTACCAGTCCTGTTTTCTCACGATTTTCTAGTCAGATAATTGAAGTAGTGCAAATCGCAACAAATATGAAGAATGTTGACAGCTGCAGAAGCTAGTTCTCTATCAGGATTGCCTCTGGCAGACTTCACAGACTTCAAGTCAAATATAAAATATTTTATCACTGTTTTGATCAAATTAATGTAGAGAAGTATTTTTCTTAATTCTGTGTTAATCTCTCTGATGAATACAGTGATAATTTGTTACTGAGAAATATCAGTTAAAAGTGATAATTTAACTCCCTTGGATTTTGCAACATCGTAGTGCATAACTAATAAAGTTTCTAAATAAAACCTTTAGAGATATGATATAAAAAAAAACAGTATAAAAACTAGCAAGTCCCTTTGGGGAGAGTAGTTATGTAGGTCAAAACAGAACTTCTATCCAACAACTGTACAGCAAAGGCACAACATTTCGGAAAAATCTACTATAATCTTGGTAGTTCAAATATAATGGCTGCCTGAAAAATTTGTGTCTCTATTCCCTACTTTATTTTGTATATTTGTTCTCTCAGCGACCAAGTCCACTGGTTCTAAAGGGAATGTTTACCTTCAGAAGTTTGAATGAATGGGAAAACTGTAGAATGGCTGTTTTCCATCAGTTTGCCTTTGGATGTGGACTGTTGATAGTAATATGCTTAATCCCAACCTCAATCTGTCACAGAGTGTTGAAGTTAAACTCTGCCCATATCATATCTGTTCTCATAAAGAAAGAGGAGTTAGATTATCTTTCATTATCAAACAAAATACCTCTGTCATATTTTTGAGAACATATCATTTATATTTCTTTGGTATCCACTGAAAATTTTGAACTCAGACTGATTTTTAATGCTTTCACTTTTTATAGTTGTGGCTACCAGATAAGTTTGATTTTCCATTTATCAACTCTCATTTGATTTCAGGCACAGGTCTGATCTGCCTTTCTAATAAAGTAGAGGGTGCAAATCCTGCTCAGTGCAGTTTTTATTTTCTAAAATAACTAGTAACAATATATTTTATCCTTGAAAATCAATCTAGTTGCTGAGGGATGAAAGAGCTTTAATTAATACCTGTAGGTTTTTTGGATGTGCCTCTTTAGCAACACATCATATAGTCGACAGCAAAAGAATGAGGAAGTCAATTTTTCACCAATATTTTGAAGAATTTTCATTCTTTTACCCCAGATATTTTGTTTTGGAACTTCATATATAACTTGGATTTCCTTCATGACTTTCCTGTCACAGAGGAAAGTATCTTTTTTTATTCTTCATTTCATCTATGATTTAGTACTTTCCCAGAGATATGTAAAAAAACGTGCAATGTTTCCTAAGGTTATTTAGTATGCCTTCTTCTTTTTGCCTAATGCACTCAATCTGTCAACACCTGTTTCTAGTGAAGTCCAATGTCAGATGACTTGTTTTCTGGTCAAGCTGCCTTAGCTCTTTCAGACCTCAATCTAAAGCTATCTACAAGTGAGACAGGATAGAGGAGGCATGTTGAGAGAGCACTCTTTCATTGACCTTGGAAATCAGAAGCTGATTTTATATTTGCCAAGCTTGCTTGGCTCTCATTTTGTTTCAATGCTTCTTTCTGAATTATAGTACTAAGGTAATATAGTTTTCTTAAAAGACAACAGTTCAGTGATTCCCTCTTGTGTTAAATACAGATCTTTCACTCCTACAGTTTGATCCTTATTGACAGGTACAGGAGGTCATATGTCTCAAAGTACCTGCAGATATCATTTGAGGTCTTAACTCGCTTTGTCAGAGTCTAGGCTGTCTCTCCATATGGCTCTGCTGTCCAGAAAGAAATATGTCAGAATAACAGTCTATAAAGTGAAGATGAGTCTTTTATTTATTTTTATTATTTTTATTTTTATTTTTATTTTTATTTTTATTTTTATTTTTATTTTTATTTTTATTTTTATTTTTATTTTTATT
>JAVCKT010029927.1:0-10906 GCA_032273925.1 Rhynchotus rufescens | reverse complement strand
AAAGAAAGAAAGAAAGAAAGAAAGAAAGAAAGAAAGAAAGAAAGAAAGAAAGAAAGAAAGAAAGAAAGAGAGAGAGAGAGAGAGAAAGAGAGAGAGAGAGAAAGAGAGGAAGGAAGGAGGGAGGGAGGGAGGGAGGGAGGGAAGGAAGGAAGGAAGGAAGGAAGGAAGGAAGGAAGGAAGGGTCAGATGCAAATATTTCTGCCAGTCTATCACTGATTTTACTGTTGCAACAAACTCCTCTAGCAGTGTAGAATGCTGCCATGTCAGATACAACAACATGCAAGAAACAGTTATTTAGTGCCAACAAAAAATTACCTCTGCTTTTAGAGCTTTTTAAATTCACAAATTAAAAAAAATCACAACTGATCGTTCTTGCTTACATCCTCCCTTAGACTAAGTATTGATAAAAGAGCAAATTACTTTATTCTTTGATGCGATTTAGCATCAGAAACAACCTTCTTACCAGTTAGCAAGATGGCCACAATTATTTCAGCTTCTCTATTCCAAACTGTAACCACAGGATTAGAAAGGATCTTCTGGGTCATCAAGCCCAGGTCCCAGAGTCAATCCTGTAGGCTCTAATTTATCAAGATCAACTTTATTTGCGAAGTTCTGTCTTAAAATACTAATTTCATTGT
Source organism: Rhynchotus rufescens (assembly GCA_032273925.1). Lineage (NCBI taxonomy): Eukaryota > Metazoa > Chordata > Aves > Tinamiformes > Tinamidae > Rhynchotus > Rhynchotus rufescens. The sequence continues at coordinate 10,268 of JAVCKT010029927.1, read as the reverse complement.
ACTGACAGGAAAACTGCTCTAGACCTCACTCCTCTGCTGTTTCTAAACCCTTCATTTTTTTTCAGTGTAAATTTATTTGGGGCAATTTATACTACTTTGCTCTTATGCCAGCACTGATTTTTACCTTAAATGTCTCTGCTTTGTTCCTTGTGTCCTCTCTCTGCCCCCATCCCAACATAAACAATCTTATCCCCTCTCATTTTTTAGGCTACAAATTTTGTGTGTCTTTAACTAGTCCTGTAGCCACTTTTTATTATCTCCTACTGATTCTCATGTTTGCTACATTTAACCCTTGTTTTTCCATGTGACTTGTGGAAGTCCAGGTGGGCTAGATCTGCTCCTTTCCTTCTCAGCAAGATAGGTTGATAAGGAAAGCTATTTCATCAGTATAGCATAACCTACTCTTAGGAATATGTTGTATTTTATCTTGTTTATTATTTCTCTCAATATCTTTATTACTTTTCTTTCGATACTTTAAAACCTTGTGCAGCATTGAGGTATACCCAATGGATCTGTGTTTTTTCCCTCTTCATGTTAACTATATGTTCAGTATTTGTTTATGCCCTTTCCTCACTGTGCAGCCTAATATGAGCATTCAAAATTCTTATGTCTGGATTCCATTTAAAGGACTAGTCCTTTTATATGATGGTTATTTTAATATACCATCTCTATCTCCCCGCTCAAGATGAGCACATTCAGTTCTAGAATTTTGCCACTCAGGTGCACACATTTTCATTTCTCAGAGTTTAACATCCTTCTCCTGAAACAGGGTATCTTCCTCAGGGTGTCTTCTGTATCCTCAGTGACTTGAAGGCAATACTTTCTTTTTATTTTTCCCCCTGTAGTTTTGCTTCCTTTCCTCTTTTCCATGTCCAACCTTTCCTTAGATGATTATTAGCACCTAATTAAACCAGTGAGCAAGTGAACATCAGCTATTGTCCTCACCAGCTACATTTTGCATGATAGCCTATAGTACTCATCAAAAAAGAGGTGATACCAACTCATATCACCTAGTATACTAAATTCCAGCCAGTATTTGGAGCCCTTCTCCACCAGAGAGGGTCCAAGTCATTCCTGGAGGAAGGCCCTACTCACCCACCTGGCTGCAGGTGGTTCTGGTGCAGGGCCATCTTCATCCCCACCACTGGTCACTGTAGAGTTGCAAACAAACATTTATTGGGGTGGAAAGCAGAAGGAGGAAGAAAGAGCTCACATTGGTAGTCTGGTTTTAGGATTTTGGTGAATCTTGAGGTTTAGTCCCCAGACTACTAATGCATTTCACCAAGAGATATTTGAGTGCAGAGCACTGAGTGCACCGACCCTCTGTATATCCGATGCAGAGAGGTGGGTACTCCAGGATGAGGCCACCACAAAAAGCATGCCAAGTGGTGGGAAATACCGTTTCTCGTTCACATTTTAGTACCTACCCACAACAGAGGAGAAAGAAACCCTCTGCTGCAATGTGAATTAGTGTGTATTCTGGGGGAGAGACAGCTAAGGGGTCATCTTGCAGACTGCCTGGCTGCAGTTAGGCGCCTAACTTCCATTTTAAACCAAATGTAGGCACTGAAGCCCTCTTTGGATCTGGGCCAAAGTAGCTTCTTTGTCAGCAATTTACTGATAAATTGAGAGTCCAACACAAATTTAAGAGAAGCTTTATGGCTCTGAAATACCTGACTTAGTTCTGCTTTCCTTCCTAACATCTATAGCCTGTCTGTCGTTAAAGGAACAGCCACAGCCCAGCAGTTTATATAACTGCTACTCAATATTGCATTAAGCTTCCTCCATTTGACATGTAAAACTTCCACCTGCCCTGTCACCCAAGTCCTGACTTGAACTAATGACTCTTGATCCTACAGTGCTATATTTGCTCCCAGCAGGCTGATAACAAGTATATGGAGGGGTGCTCGGTCCAATTTATGCTATAGGCCGAGACAGTAATTGTTTTAAACTGGCTGTTATCACCTAGCAGCAATATCAATTTAAGTTTCTTACTCTCTAGAGAAGAAGCAAACCACAAACACAGTGAGAAGTCCATGGGCCGGGGTGCTTTAAAATGTCAGGAGCCACTACTATATCATTAACTATAATTTTAAGCTTTGACAATGCTGTTAGGGAGCCTGGGTATTTTCTCATCACTGTACTATTTGTGAAAATCTGTTTCTCTCCATTGGCTTCTTCTTTCATCTCTGCGGTTGGCATTCTTGTTATTTGTTTTTCTGCCTAATGGAAATTCTAGAACTACTGGTAGAAAGTGAAGTGTTGCTATGAAAAACATATGATTCTTCTCCCCCCTCACACTGCTCTTAAATACCTCTTGCTTTCTCTCTGTTTAAAAACAGATACTTTACAATGTAAATGTATATATATAAATGCCATTTCCTATCCTGATTTGCTCCACAGGCGGCAAGAACATTTTTAAAGTAGTTTCTCTCCTAACTTATGAGTGAGATGAGTCTGAGTCACTGTGAAAAAATTGTTTCTGTCCTCTCTTTTGCACGGAGACGTTTTCACAAATCTCTCATTATCAGGCAGTGCTGAGAGAAGAGCAACTGTAAAGTCTCCAAAATGCCAGCAAAGATGATCAAGTTTCCAATGATAAAAGACAGGCCTAAACAAAATATTGTAGCATGTTATGGAGATTCAGTCCTGCTCTTCATTTGAGTAGTTCCCTTGCCTCATTCACACAAAATAAATACAAAATAAAGGCTAGCAAGTACAAAACTCTGTGTTCCATAAAGCAGAATAAAACAGTTATTTTGCTTTTAGTCTCAGCAATTTTGTGGAGTTCTGGATATCAGCAGCATTTCCAAACTTCTTAATCTGACATTTTTTGTCAGTCCTTTCATGCTTATTTAAAGTCTCCATTTTCCCCCTTGTTACCTCCTGGCCTATTCTGCTGCTGTCTCCAGAATCAGCTTTCTGGCTGTTTCTTCACAGAATACAACACAGCTCAGGTCACCCCCTGTAAATAGCACCACCTGCTCCAAAACAATCTCTGTTTAATGAGAAGTTCAGACAGAAAGAGCTTCACTCACCTCGCTAGGACACAGGAGCCCAGGCAGTGCTTGGTCTGTTCCATAGTCCTCAAGGTAGCTAATGTAATGGACTAGCTGCACAGTTCCTTCCCTACATTTCTTCTTAGTTTCTTACCTACATTTCTGTTCCTTCTTTAAATTTCTCAAAGTATAGACTTTGTAATGCTTCTTTTTTTTTTCCCTGACTTTTTTTTTTCCCCATGGAATATTAGAACAGGAGATGAGAATTTGAAGGATTTAGATTTAGTGTAGGCAGGACAACAATACTCTATCATATAGAAGAAAGAGTTTCAAGGCTTCATAAAGGAAAGCTTTCGTATTCTTTCCTTCCCTAGAGGTTAGAAGGGGAAAGACGGGAAGTTTCACAAGGGAAGATGACCTTGCTGTGCTGATTTCAGTGTGTCCCTATGGTAGCAAGCCCTCTGGTGCCCAGGACCACCTTATTTGTGAGTCCCATTTGGGGCTAAGAGGTAACAGCCACGGAAATAGCCATGCTCAGCTCCATCAGCTGGCAGCACTCCTGGGCATGTGGGAGCAGAGCAGAACTCGTGGGGTGTACAGAAAGCTCAAAATGCCCAGGGCTACTCAGGTGCTAAAAAGCAAGGCATGTGTTGTGGATAGCTCATTAAATTAAACCTCAGCAATTTTTTATATTTTTTTTCTTTTTTTTTTCTTTTTTTTTTTTTTTTTTTGCCTATGGCACTATTCCAAAGGAGTGATTTTTTTTACCTAGTCTGGGAATTGCAGGAGAGGTGAAGGCAGAAAGTGGCAGCAACAGCTCTGGCTTCTCCTGCCTCCCAGGTGCCGGTGCCCTGTGGTACGTGCAGAGGTGCCCCCAGTGTGGTGGTCCCATCCAAGCAGATACACTCCTCTCTTCCAAAGCTCAGCTGCAAAAACTTCAGTTCTTACCCACAGCTAAATTAATAACCTGAAATAAATACCAAAACCAGGCCAGGGATTTTAAACCTGTCCTTCAGACCTTTGGTTTCTGCCTTTGGTAGAAACATGTAGTTGAGCAGGACACATTCATATGTCTCAAAGACAACAGAGGTCCTAGACATGTACCTCCACTTGGCATCTGCATGAGCTTCTGGGTGCCAGTCAGTCAAATAAATCCTTATCTTTTTTAACACCAAAAAACCTCTCTGCCTCTGAAGTTGCTTCTATGTCTAAAATCCGTCACAGCAGCTGTATTCAGGTGCCGATGTTGGGTCCCCTTTGTCAAATGGCAAGGGAAACTAACTGTAAATGCTTTCTTCAAATGTTATTATTATCTCTTGTTATGTAGTAGTATAAAACATCTGTTCATTTCATTTCCACTCCTAATTTGAGTGATTAGACACAAAATATCAGTGAGGGTTCTGAGAGTAAAGACTCTCGGACTGTTTTGATTCATCTAGTTTCTCACAAAAGGTGTTCATTTTAGTGTTCATTTTAATTATTGCACTGCACCCTAATACCACCATTTTAGGCAGGTGACTCTACCTCTTTCACAGTGCAAGCAAAGAGGGATATGTATGTGAGGTGAGGTGTGAAATGTCCAAGAAAATTCAGAAGACAGAAGTTCAGGAAAAATCAAGAAGGTACCACCATACAGAAAATGACACAAACTCATCTGCTCAATTTCATCTATAGGGATCAGATTTATCTCATTTGATTACCAGTATCTCAAGTAACTACACAATTTGCTATTTTGAAACTTTTTCTGCCTTACTTCTTGGGCAGCTGGCGCATTTCTTGTGAACTGGTTGTGCACTGGACTGAAACAGGCAGTATTTAATGAAATACCAACCTGTTTTGTAGACATTAGCCAGGTCTTCATAAAGAACTATTTCATCTTGTTAGAACAAGACTTCTGTGCCCGAGTTAACTCACATACCCCAAAACATGCCCATATCATATTCTGATTGTGCATATATGTAACTGAAGGTCAGAATGAATATTTAGGAGTGAAAAGAAAATACACAGTATTATGGAAAAGGGAATGAGGAATTAGAATTAGCTTTCCTTTCCAGATGCACAAGGATACCAAGTGTTTTGCATAAGCTGCACTGTCAATGGCTTAAAAAAGGTTATAAGAGGGGCATTTCTTTGTGAGCATAACCTTTTCAGCAGCATGGCAAATAAAATAAACAGTGAGAATAGGTCGAATCCCGGGATAGGTTTATATTTAAATGCAAAGTTTACATTTAAGTTTCTAGGAGAAGACTTGGAACAATTTGGAGTAAGTTTGGATCTTCTCATTCCTTTAAGATCAAATTGCATAGTATTTTTAGATTTAATACTGTACGTGTTTTGACCCAAAACGTTGTTAAAGTCTTCTTTTATCTTGGACTTGTTCTATAAAATAGAACTGTCATAGAGTTTCATAGACAAAAACCATGAATTGGAGTGTATTGTTGGTTTTGTTGTTGTTGTGCTTTTTTTTTTCCCCCCTTAGTAAACATAGATTTATAATGTGCCAAAAACCCTACAGATTCCTTCAATCCAAACTCAGGAGGGAGGCTTTCAAAACATTCTGGGCTTTTTTATTTGAGCCACCTCAGGTTTTTGCAGGCATTCCTTCCCAGCAAATAGCACAAGAGCTAGCATGCTGAACAAATAAATATACAAAGGTTATTGAATGAATAACCCTTTCCCTCCAAGCTACCTCTTTATGCCTGGTATGCACACGCAGCAGGTTAAATGGCAAAACTAATTTAATACCCCCTGAAAAAATACTGTAAGGACTCAGAAGAAAGACTCACACTTATGAGTTAGAGCATTATGTCTCATGTCTTTCTTAGGTGCAAGGGTCTCCAGAACTAATCTGTGCATTTGTTGAAATGTTTGTAAAGACATCACCCTAACCTTCAGCAGGAGCTCCTGTGTGCAAAGAAAGACTTGAAGGTTATTGATGCAAACACCAAATTCATTTCCGTGTGAGATTTTTCTCATGATCACAAAGATCAAGGTACATTTATGAAAACTGGCCATCTTTGAAGTAGATAAAAAGAATATCAAAGGAATCAAAATCACCTGCCATTTACCAAACTGTAGCTACCACAGGCCTGGCTCACCCTTGTCTAAAGATGCACTTTCGTGCCATAAAAATGCTATACTTTTGGACAAACCAAGGACAACACCGCAGGTCTTCAACAGAAAAGAAGAAAGAAAAGGAAGCCCCCTTCCCATATTATTTCACGAGCACCGTATCCATACAGAAGGCCTATCCATTCCCAGGGCTTGCAGGGTGCTCGTCACGGAGCATCCTGCCTGCCCGCCTGCCCACAGCAGGGCTGGCACCTTCCCCAGGGCAAGCCCTGTGCAGCAGCCAGGGCTCGCCTACGAGGAGGAGGAGGAAGGAGAAACCTGCCTCTCCACTGCTGCTCTGCAGGTTATATGAAGTATGAATATTTTTTTCCAGTTTTAATGAGGTTTTTATGTAAGATCTTGGCTTCTCCCTGTCCCTGGTAGTGATTTGGGTCTAGGTCCTTTTGGACCTTACATCTTTGTTGTAAACAGGTTTTAATTTTAGGGAAAGAGATCTTTAGAGTTAGAAGGATCTAACCTAGAATCTAACATTTCATGTGTAAATAAAAAAAAACGCAGAGCTCTTTGCCTTTACAGATAAGATAATGCTCTTGCATTAAAGTGACACAGCCTATTTATCTTCTGACTGAAGCATATTTGCATCTCCTCCTCTCCCCAAGGAGTTAAGTGCCTTTCCCTCCTTATACCCCCACGTTTGGATGTTGGACAACACAGATAGGATTAGCACAACAGGGAGAGGAAATAGTCTATTACAGCAGTCACATTACACAATTGCAGCAAGCAGCAATACACCCAGCATTGGGGAAGATGAGTATATACACAGGAAATCCTTGATGTTTGGGGTTTGCCATTACATTTGGTTCTCATGAAACCGGAACTGAAAGAAACCCATATTAGCAGGGCTCTTTGTGACCTTATGATCTAGTAGTTCCAAATGTTTCTCCGGGACTTGAGAAGCATTAACAATGTGTCAGGCCATAGAAGTATATAAATAAAGCCTACACTTTTCTCTATATACACCCTTAAACTGCAAGGAAAAGATGCAGACCTGACACAGTGCAAGTATGGTCATTAGCAAAAGAATGTCTGCATTGGTTAAAGGCAATAAAACATAAATTCTAACTCGTTCTTTATCTATTTGCTTAAGTATTGCCATCAGCTCCTTGGGATAGGTTTCTTAACCCCTTTGCATTGCTAATGTTGTTCAGTAGTTTCTCCTGGTAATTTCTTTATTCTAGTTTTCAGTTTCTTTCATTCTCCTAACCTCTATAGTCCTCAGGGCTCTTCTTTTTTTTTTTTTTTTTTTTTTTTAATTCCTATTTTAGCCAACAGGACTGCTCATTTTATTTTCATTATTCATTATCTCTCCATTTGTCTTAAACTTGATTTCTTGCTGCTGTGTGTTTTCTGCCTCCCATTTCTGTACATCAGTTCCTGGCCCTTGTTTCATTCACGCTGTGCTCTGTAATCTTTGTGTCTTTTTATCCTTCCACCCCGTGTTTTCACAGCCTTTCTTTTTGACATTGGTGCTGTCTGCGTCACTAGAAATGGCCTCCTAAGCTCCCCGTAGCTGTGTATTTTTGTGCAAGCTGTCTTACATACATAAGCTCACAAACGCACACACATTTTGTTGCTTAACTAATCACCTTGGGCTATCCTGGGGGTCTCCCCATTTCTCCATGACTAATTCAACTGCACTTTGGGACTCTTAAATGTGCTAAGGAGGCTGTTTCTAAAAGTGGGCATAAATAAAAAGCTCCTTCGGCGCTTCCCGCCACTGCAGGATCCAGTCGTTGCCTGTCAGAGCTGGCTTCAAGTCTGTGAGTGCCCAGATAGCCAGGTCCCTGATGTGCTGGGCTTTGCTGGAGAGAGGTAAGAAATATTTCTCCTGGTACTCTGCAGAGGGGTGGTACCCACGTTTGAAGGAGAGCGTCAGAACTGCTCTTCCCAGAGCATCAGAAATGCTCTTCCCTGAGCAGGCAGATCTGGGGTTTTGGTGGCGCAGTAGCTGTGGCGACACAGCTGCCCAGTGCCCTGTAGCCCACACCGGCTCTCCGTCCCAAATCCTCCTCGTCAGGGATTGTCCTCCTGTCGTCTCGCTGTACCCCCACGTCACGGGGAGCCTGAAGGACCAGCTCTGTGCCTTGGGCTGGGAGCAGCCCGACTGCTGTGAGCAGGAGTGCCGGTCCTCGGAGAGCTCATCCCCGCTGTCCAGGAACGAAGGATGTCCCAAGGAGAGCTGCTCGGCCCCGGTTCAAACCTTGGAACTCGGTGTAAATACAGCCCTGATGGGAGTCAGGGACGGATCTAGCCCGCAGTCAGGCACCGAGCACTGTAGTAGTTCTAACTATAGTAACCACTTAGCTTACAGTAGAGTGACTCAGTAATTATGCAAGATAATACTGTATGCAGTTAGCTCGCCTGCACCATTCAGAGCACTTGCCAATAACACACAGGCACATTTTATTATCCCCCTTCCTAGCTCAGAGCTCTTTATAGCTGCCCTGTTTTCTCCTGAGATCGCTGGAGCTGTGGCACAGAGGACTGTCTAGGTATATTTAACCCTGCGGATCATTCCAACATGCTTCTTTAAAAGAAGATCATATTGTTTTTCCTGCTTTCCATTTTTGAAAGGCTAGGCTTTGGCCAGAGGGCACTCTGCATATCTGGCTGCAAATAGACTGCTTGGAGCCAAGCAATGCGGTGCCTTGACTAATTTCAGCATTCACTTAAGCTAAATTATTTATGATACTTTCTGCATGGGCCTTCTTCTGTTGTTGTTGATTTAATGTTGTAATCTCAGCCAGAATAAGAGGATAATTTGCATTTTCAGCTACTGCAGTAGCTAATACATGGCTCTGAAGACCAAAGCCAACTACCATATATTCAAAGTTTGAACCGAGTAGCCAGAAAAAGGAAATTTTGACGTGATGTGTCAGTAAATCACGTTCCCTAATGGTGAGAAAGCTTAGCGTTTTTACATAAGCAGCTGAAACAACATCAGAAACACTTTCCAATGATACAGTTATTCACTTGTATCAAAAGCTCATCACCTTTGCTGCAGTAATGTAATTCAGGATGATGTTAAGCTGAGAACGGCCTATTTTCACCTCTGGCTTAGTGTTAAGAGCTGGAGCTCTTCGCCAGCAGAGCGCGGCTCAGCCGCTGCAGGAGTATGAAACGCCACACAGACAAAAGGAAGAAACACAGGGATGTTTTTAAGGAGCCTGCCGGCTTTCAGCAGACCCAAAGCACACAAGATAAGAAATAATAAAAGCTACAAGAGAATGCAAAGCAGAAAAGTACCCACCACTTTCCGAGCTGGTGGCCTGCCAAAGAAAACAGCAGAAAAGGGGATTAGAGCTCGTGACGTGCACGTTAGAGTCGGACTACCTATTCCCTGCCTTTTCTCCCCTGAAAAGCTGCCATGTGAGGAGAAACATTCCTTTTATTATTTATGGGGACAGCCACTCTTGTTTATTACGCTCATGTTACTGCACTACATGCCAAGTACAAGCCCTCTTTTTTTTTTTTTTTTCTCATAGAGAATTTTCCTTTGTATAAAGGGAGGAAAAAAAAAGAAAAGCAAAAAAGAAAAAAAAAAAAGTTTGTGGGATTAGGGAGGAAATTAAAGACAGGGCAGAGAAAGGAGGTCTTTCTGCAGAGCTGCGATCCAGCCCCGAAGGGAGCGGCGCGGGAAGGGCAGTGCTCCAGCGCCCTGGGCACCGCGGCGCTCCCGGGAATTAGCAGCAGCAGCAGGGGCAGCAGCAGCAGGGGCAGCAGCAGCAGGGGCAGCACTTCTGCCTCGGCAGCCTTGCTGCTCCCCCAGCGCCGCCCAGGCACATCCCTGCAGACCTTCGCGGTCACAGGAGCCGAGAGCTCCAAGCGGGGAAGGAAGATTCCGCATGCAATAATACGTGTGTCAGGAGTTATCCAGCTTGGAGGGGATGGAGATGCCCTCCGCTGCCCCCTCCCTTGGAGCACCATCAAGAGGAGAAAAGAATAAAGAAACTTGTCCCCCCTCTTTTTGTTTTATTTTGTTTTGTTTTACTGTTTGCAGAGCAGCTGAAGGTCGGCTGACCTATTTTCTGAGCTCTGTGGCACGGGAGGCTCCCCAGCACCGGACTGAGCCTCTGTGCCTGTCCTCGGGGCCTGTGCAATGCTCAGGGCTTCTCTTGGACCCTTTCCTGCGCACTG
>JAVCKT010029925.1:0-11998 GCA_032273925.1 Rhynchotus rufescens | reverse complement strand
GTGCTCTAGGTGACCCTGCGTGTGCAGCGGGGTTGGACTCGATGACCTCTGAGGTCCCTTCCAACCTTGGGCATTCTGTGATTCTATGATTCTATGATTCTATGCTCCTTGCCTGTGCCATTCCTGCCTTAGGCTTTTGGGAGAAACCCTCTGCTCCTCTCCACCCTTGTAATTTAGGATTGAACCCTGTCAGCCTGAGAACTGGAAAGCAGCCCTTAAAGATAGATGAGAAAGGGGCAGGTTGTTGTAATTTGTCTGTCCTGTCACTAGAGTGAGACACAATCACAAACATCCTGGGCTCTTACTTGGGGAGGAGCTGAGCTGACCTGTAGGGTGCTGGAACTGTAGCTGAGAGAGCACTATACACCCTGGTAGTGCCTGACTTGCTCAGCAGGCTGAGCCTGTGGCTCAGAAAGGCTCCACCCTTTCTAGCCTTGCACCATTATATTGCAGTTGCATATTTTTTGTATGATTGCAATAGACTAAAAGGGAGAGGGAGCAGGCATGGGAGGAGGTCAAAAAAATCCATTGCTGTGAACTCCTGATGGCTGTGACTACTGACTCCTGCTTTCTGGGCATATGATGTCTGATCTACAGTCTTCTAGAGTCCATCAGCATCTTTCTACTGACTTCCAAAAGACTTCGAATCAAACTGTCACATTGTTAAGCCTGAAAGAGACCAAGCAGCAAAATACGTATTGCAGATATTTCTCAGTGAGGCAGCAAGGAGAATGAACTTTTTACTGAAGGGTAAAAAGACAGCAGCTATTCTGACATGTAAATAAAATGACTCATTCTGGAAACTGCCCTGCACTCTCTCCATGTTCGTGACTTCCTCACCTGAAGACCCATGATCTATGACAATATTTTTCAGAGGATCCCATGAGGAAGCTTTTTTTTTCTCCTTTCTTCATTTTTTTTTTCTTTTTCCAGAGCAAAGTGTGATGCCCTGCCAGTGAGCGGCTTGTGCAGGTCCAGACGGAGAAAGCAAGCTGCTAAAAGGTACTGATTGCAGCACTGATCTCTTGCAGACTCTGCAGTGTGAGGAGGTGGTTCTGAATCACAATGAACTTAATTGAACAAGAAATGGCATTGATTTTTCCTTTTCAGCCCTCCCCATTGCTCACAGCAACAGTGCACCAATACCTCTGCCCATGCCAAGTAGCAGAATGGCATGGCACAGTAGAATAGAGATTTTTATTTTTGTCCTATAATTAGCATGTATTTATTTTTAAACGGGGTAGAAAACAAAGCTCTCCAGACTTTGAATTATCATCAGGGAAAAACACTGCTGGTGCAATATTTTTTTTTCCAGGAGCACAAGGAAGCAGGCTATGGGAGAAATTGTAGCTTGTTTTATACTTTCCTGGCAAGCAAATAAAGTTGTTCTTGGGTTTATCTATTTGCTGAAAGAGTTGAGAAGACACAATTGTTGAGATACTGAAGGGCTCCTAAAAGGTTGTTGTTGTTGATGTTATTATTATTAAATTTAGACAGATAAACGTGTCCAAACTGCCTTCAGTCTTTAAGAGAAGCAAGGAGAAAAAGCATGCCATTTTTTTTTTTTTTTTCTCTGCTAGGCTGGCATGTTAACACATAATTACATGTTTGAACAGCTAGTGATTTCCTATACAAATGCTGAACATTACCACTGAACATATTTGGGTATTTACTCTTGCTTAGAACCATATGGAGGTATGTATTTTTTAGTGTCTCTCCCCCACCACCCCCCAGAATGACAAGAATATAAATTATGAAGCTAGTGGGGAAATTCTCTAGCAAAGTCATGTGAGCAGTTGTAGTCAGTACTCAGATTCCAGCCTCGGTATCATAATTTGGTTCCCTGCAATATATAGCTTGTTTTGCTCTTAAGAAGAAATCCTTGAAATGAGATTGTGAAGTGGGAGGCTAACTAGGTAAGGGGAGGATGGTTAAGGGAAGTTCATGTGTACAGTTCTAGCTAGCACAGTGCATGCACAGTAAATTCAGATTCTACATATAATAAACATCTCCCTCTGACAGCAGTTACTGAACACCAGTTTGGTCATACACTGCAAGCAGGATGAAAGAATGAATCAAGTTAGCTGGTGTAGCTCATCTGACTTGAGGTAACTTCTTATTACATGCTAACTAGCTGCACATGTGTTTGTGAGCTGTGCCTCAGAGCACAGGGATGATGAAGTTGTATTCCTAGCATGTGAGTGGAGAAATCCCTCATGGTGTGGGCAGAGACACTTCCAGCTTGGGTGTAGGAGTCCTAGTGGAAAGCAAGTACAGCCACAGCACCTGCATATTGCTGCTGATCTCTGGCTATGGAAACAGCCTTCTGAGTTCGGGGTTATTTAGGTTCATTTTGAGTGGCTTTAATGCTGGAGCTGGCCTCATGAACTGGCCCACTGCAGAGTTAAAACTATATCTTTCCCCTGCTTGCCTGTTGCCACTTGATATTTTCATTGTTTTCTGAGCAGCAATTAAATGGGTAGCAAATGTCTATCACGTTTCATGGAAGTCCTGTCATTGACTTCAGTAAGAGCATGGTCAGACTCTTTGAGAATCAACCTTACTCATGAAAGCACTGAATGCCATACAAGAACTGCAGTACTGTATTGTGTTGTGATACAATGCATGCATATAACAAAGTTACTAGTATTCATGTACTCTGTGTAAAGGAGAAAATGCATCTAAGAGTTGCTATTATCAAAAATGGGTTCTGATTGGATGGTGTAAGATGAGAAACTCAAGTTTCTCTTGTATGAGGGAAGACTAAGCAAGCTGGGCCTGTTTAGTCTGGAGAAGAGAAGACTGAGAGGAGATCTGATTAATATGTATAACTACATGAAGGGAGAATGTGGAGAGAAAGGGGCCAAGCTCTTCTCAGTGGTGGCCAGTGATAGAACAAGGGGTAATGGATGTAAGCTGAACCACAAGCAGTTCCATCTGCATGTGTGGAAGAACTTCTTTCCTGTGAGGGTGACAGAGCCCTGGAACAGGTGGCCAGGGAGGCTGTGGAGGCTCCTTCTCTGGAGGTCTTCAAAACGGGTCTGAATGCGCCCCTGTGCCCTGTGCTCTGGATGTCGCTGCTGGAGCAGAGAGGTTGGACTAGATGATCTCTGGCGGTCCCTTCCAACCTCAACCATTCTTTTATTCTGTGATTCTGTGATTCTGTGATTCTATGCTTCGGGTCAATGTGCTTGTCACCTGCACAGGTGAACCTTCAACACATCTTTCCCACCAACTGTTCACACTTTACAAACTTGCCTCTGCATTCACATGGGAAGCTGTGGATTTCACCTCCTCCAAGTCTGCACCATAATAATAAAAAGCACCTTTTTGGCATTGGAAGGTACATATTTCTGCTTCTTTGATAAAGGGAAGCTTCTTACTGATTTAATGGACTCTCCAGTCAAGCCAGAACCAGAAGGTCAGGTTTTGTCTGAAGGTTCTGCCAGCCAGAACCAAAAGGTCAATCTTCTGAGTGAAGAATTTTGCTCTTGCCATCAGACTGCTAACAGTCTGTGGAACAAGGTAAGACATGTAGACATGATGGACATGTCAGGAGGGACAGTAACATATGTACACTGCCCTGCAGTTAAATGCCATTAGGCCTGCTTACCTTGACCCATGAACATGTGGATCATGTCCACTGAAGATAGGAGAGCTCTTTGTGAAAAGAGCTATCGGCTCAGACCACCTACTTGAGAGTCCATGGTCAGAAAGGAGTCTCTCGTTACCATCAAACCACTTCCCTCTAGCACCACTTGATAAGCCCAGGAACTCTATCTCTGAGGCCAATGGTAATGTCTGGATCTCCCTTTCAAGATGTTGATATTTTCTTGCTTTCTTGGCAGTCGCGTCACTCAAAGTTGTTAACTGACTTTCATAGAGGATTGTAACATCCACTGCCTTGGCACAGACCCCCTTAACCAATACGAGATCTGGCTTGAAGAGTTCATCGGTGGTATCCTTGAGACCCTCTCTCAAGACCTTCTAGCCAGCAGATGAACCTTTGTAGGCCTTCTAGTCCATGCCCAGGGCTAAAGCATTTCACCCTCAAGGAGCAAGCTGCCATGAGACTGCTGTGAATACCTGGAGACTGTTCTACATCAGTCAGCAGTGAATGTGTTAGAGGACAGTCTCACTAAAGATCTCAGAAGTGAGACAGTTATTCATCCATTACAGCAATAACAGTTTGGGATTCTGCTGTTTGTCAAAAGATGATCTCAAAACAGAAAAAAAAGATCAGGAAAAACAATACAGATTCCAGCAGGCTGACAGTCTATAAATACAATGCAGTGGAACTATGCGCTTAAAAGCAAAAATATTTCATATATTATGGAGCCTCTAGTGATTCCACCATTAAGATTATGTCTAGCTTTTCATGCTAGATCTCATTTTTATAGCTTCTTACAAAAAAAAGGAAAATGTTGCTTTCTACCTGCAATTTTTAAGTTATTTTCTCTAGCCATAAGAGGATTTCTGTGTGTATGAAGTCTGAGGTTAAACTGACAAAGAACCTTAGAGAAATGAGCCTGAGAATTGAGACTAGGGTTTCCTGTTGTTTCAAAGGTTTTCATTTTTTTTTCCTTTAAAGTATGTTACTAGTCAATACTAGTTATACATGGAAATCCTCAATATGATTATTTATTAGTTTTCTTCCCTAAAAAAAAAATTCTCTCATAAATGTTTTAACAAAGACATTTGATTTTAAGAATTCTGTGATCACTTTGACTTTAAACATTTCTGTTTTTAATGTACTGCATGTCAGCAACAACCTATGCTCTTATTCAAGAGCAAAGTCTACCTGGGATAAGGTGCTGTACCTTTACAAGGAAAGCTGTCTGGGAAATCCTATTCTGTCTGCACTGAAAGATTATGAATGAGAGGAAAACCCCTGATCCAATTAGGAAGGGATGGGCAGGCAGCTTAAGCAGCCAGAAGAACAATACTTGTTTCGTTCCCTTATTTCTTTCTGTAGTTTATTGTGACTGAAGCAGGTGATTAGACGTTCTTGCATGGCCTCTCTCACCAGCTGTACAAAGGGTGGCCCGTGGATAGCTTAGAGCTGTATCACAGAATTACAGAATGGTTAAAGTTGGAAGGGACCTCTAGAGATCATCTAGTCCAAATCCCATGTTTCAGTAGGGTCATCTGCAGCATGGGGCACATGGCAGCATCCAGGTAGGTTTTGAAGACCTCCAGAGAAGGAGATTCCACAGTCTCCCTGGGCAGCCTGTTCCACTGCTCTGTCACCCTGACAGTGAAGAAGTTCTTCCTCATAAGGAGACGGAACTTCCTGTGTTTCAACTTACATCCATTACTCCTTGTCCTATCACTGTCCACCACTGAGAAGAGTTTGGCCCCTTACTCTCTACATTCCCGCTTCACGTACTTATACATATTAAATCAGATCTCCTCTCAGCCTTCTCTTCTCCAGAGAAAACAAGCCCAACTCACTCAGTCTCTCCTCAGATGATAGGTGTTTCATTCCCTGAATCATTTTTGTTGCCCTAAACCCTGTAGTGGTTTGTGACTGGATGAGAGGGTCTCCCATGCCAGGAGAATATCAGATGAGAGGCACAGAGGAGAGACTGATGTCAGTGTTGCTGTTGGTGAGAATTATCTCTTTTCTGTGGGCAACTAAGAAAATTCTCCCTACCTGAAAACTACTAAGGAACATGAGGTGTGCATTGGTGCTTCTGGGAAGCAGAGGAGTTTTGTACGTTGTTTGGAAGAGAAGTTGACCTTCTTTGGTCTTTATTACTTATATTACTTATATTTGCTATGTAATTTAATTATATAGTGCCACAATGTGTTGTAGGTGGTGGTCCAGGTTTTTTTCAGACATCTTCCTCTAAAAGGGAGTGAAATACTGCTCACATAAACCAAACTTTCAGGCCAAGAAACTTTAATATTACCTCAAACATATTACTTTCTTTTTTTTTTTTTATTATTAGTAAGGCTAAAAAAATGTGTATGTAAATGTTTTATTCAAGTGATCGCCTTCAGCTCCATCCATGCTTCATGCTACTTCTTTCATCAGTTGCCTCCTATCAGTTTGCTTATATCCCTTCACATGAACTAGACTGACTGGTCTAGCACAGAGCATCTGCTACCATCCGCAGAGTCATGTGGGATCTCTGTCCATACTGAACTCTAGTGACTCCATGTTGATTCTTGTTATTGAATTCAATAGCTCTACCAAGGCCTTATCAACCGAATCTGTTTTCAGATAGATCTCAACGTGTTTTGCAAAAAGTTCAGTAGCACAAGGAGCAGAACACTCACTTATTTGTAGGAAAGGTCAAACAACTAATGTAATGAGCTCTGAAAAGTCTGGAAGGGTGAAGATACCATAGATACACAGACCTAAGAGAGCAATGCAGCAAACCCCAGAAACAGTTTCACAAATAAGAAAATTCTGTGGTTATGAAGCACTTACTGCAAATGTCAAAAACAAAACAAAACAAAACCCAACAACAAAAAGCTCTCTCTTGTGTATCCTATTCTAGATCCTTGAATGCAGATGACTGTGTGGAATTGCTAGGCATAGAACTATTAGTAATATTAGCCTGAAATTACTTCCTGAGAAAGTGACTGAATTTGGGAAGCTGGAGAGAATTCCACCGAGGAGTTGCAGAGCGTATGGGGGATGTAGCTCCACTCATTCTTTGAGTGTAAGGAAAACTAGGCAGAAGTAAAGGATTTAATTTGAAATGCATTCAGACACTAAGTGATATTTGTACCAGATAGATTGTTAACATGCCGAGTCTCCTGAAAGGGAAGAACGTTATGTAGAATCATAGTATACAATGGGGTGAATTTTTTTAAAGAGAGACCTAAATTAGTGAGGTCTAAATTAGTCAGATGAGCCTAGGAGAAAAGTAGTCTCTACTTTTGGAACTAGGAGATGTACCAATTTACAACCCAGCAAACAACACACACACAAATACACACCGCCTCAAAGGAGTTGTGATTAAGGACTTGGGTAGTGGCTCATTCCTGCCTCAGAGCTGAGCCCATCAGGAGCTCTGAGAGTTAGGAAGGAAATGCTCCTCCTTGATCCTAAGTTTCCAAGAAGCTGATTTAATCCCTTGAGCAGAGCATATCTCTAACTTTGTCTCTAATTTCTTCGGGATATTCTGCCTGGCCGTGAGGAACAGAAAACTAATATTTGCTGGGGAAGATCATAAAAGAAGAGCTACTCCAAGCTAAATTTTGTCTCTTCACGCATATGTCTTGATGTTAAAGGAGTGTCTTGGGCTCAAGAAGGAATGAGATTTACATCTCATGTAAAGGCTTGGGTTTACTGCTAGAAGATTAAACAATCAACTTTGATTCAGCATTCTTATGGTAAGTGATTGCTGGCTTGCTTCTGTAGCAACAACCACCATTTTTTTTTCAACTTCATATTAAAGATAAAAAACAAGGGCAAACACTTGAAATAAAACAGAATAGGTATGGTATTTTTGTATCAACATCCATTTTCCTGCTCTTCTCAGTGACTAGAAGAACAAAAATTAATTTAAATTTCATTAAGTTGCTGTTTTTAAGGGTGGTCTTGTCCTGTTCTGGTTTTGACGACATCACTGGAGTCTGAATTCACAGCTACAGATTAGATTTCTTCACCTCTCGGTGACAAGACTGGTTGATGTTAACTCCAGCAATGGGTGCAGTAGGCATCATTGCAGTGCTTTGCAATCGCACTTCAGCTAGGAATTAAGTGTTCTTTTTCCACAAGGACCATAAAACAATCTCATAATTATAACATCATTTGATCACTGCTCTGCTAAGTTTGAACATGGGATAGGAAGACCTAGGAGAGCTGCAAGTCCCATTACATAGGGGCATTTCTGAAGGATATTACAATTCCTTGAAACAGATTTATAATAGATAAGAGTTTTAATGGAAACATTGTCCTAAGTATCTGTCAGAGGTCTGTTTCCATGAAGATATCCATTTGAGAACTAATCTCATTCATTTTAGAAAAAATAATTTCTCAAGGTTTCAAACTTTAGCTTTCCAAAGGGTCTTCAGAAGGTAAGCAGCTATTGCGGCTTATATCAAAATGTGGGACAGCATTTGGTATTTCTCTACACATTGGTGTTTTTATGTCTCCAATTGGGACTCATCAGGACCATCTACTTGGCTGTGCCTTGCTCTCCTCCTCATGTAAGCAGCATGGACCTGAGGACCTGGGGTGTGGAAAGTGAGAGCCACTGTTGCTGGCCCAGGCTCAGGCAAGATTTGCCTTCTCAGCCAGTGGTCATTACAGGACCAGCTTCCACATACCCTGGAAGCAACACATTGGTGACAGCTCAGAAAAAGTACCTTTAGAATCTTGCTGTCTCTAAACCCAAAGCCAAAAGATTCTCTAAATTCCGCTCCCTTCCCTCATCTCTCTCCATTTTTTGATGGCCCTGGTTCAGTAACAATAATTAACTACTCACCAGCCAAACAAAATCTTGGCACATGTCCAGCTGTTCATGCTGACTAAGGACATACTTCACTGTTTCCTGCTCTTCTTTTCTGCCTCAAATGGGTAAATTACTGGGTTGTGGTGTGGTGGCCTTGGTAGTGGGGCACAAGTGAGCAAAAATCACTTGCTCCATATTTAATTCCTAAAATATGAGAAAAAAAGAGTATCATGGAGATTTCCTCTAGGTCGCCAAGAGAAAGCTGTAAATTCTGGGTGTATTCCAAGTAATCCCTAATGTCTCCACATTCTTAACCCTTTTAGCTCTGCATTATCCCCCTGTAACATACAGTTATCTTGGGATAGCTTGTCTTTTCCCTGGGATAGCTTGTCCAGACCCTAATAACTGAGCTCAAACCGACTTGGAGCCTAAGGCAAATGTTTCTGCAGCATGCACTAGTGTAACTTAATACAAATAAGCTGCCTGTGAAAAACAGAACCTCAAAGGAGCTAGCGTTTCTAAATAAATTTCCCTGCAGTTCAGGAGCACAGCTAGTGTCAACCAGGCGGATCCTGCTAGCTCCCTGCCCCATCTATTCTTCAAGTAGGCCCACTGCAATTAATGGCTGTGTTTGAGGAATAAACAACAACGATGAGTGGAAGTCGTGGGATCTGACCTGCGGCTTCCATTGAGAACTATTGGTTTCCATGATTGTTGATCCCTAAGTATACAATGCTGCGATGCAACTGTAATTTAACCCTGGTATGTATTGAATGCAAATGTGCCCTCCTATCAATTAAGCAGGAAGAAACATTCATTTGGTTGCAAATATCCTGACTGTTAAAGAATGCAGTTTAATTATTGAATCTTGTTGAAATTCAGCATCATTGAGAAATGAAGTTCTTGTTCTCTTCCCACAGGGGTAACTGCGTTTCTGTTCCCTCAAGCAGTGCAGTAATTTCTTTCTGTGGTCCTCATGGTTTGTTAAAAATCAATGTTCTTTTTCTTAATTCTATCTACTTAAAGTCTTGCTGTTTGTTAACTGCAGCGATCTTTTTGAGCCGAGATGGCTATAAGTGTTGACTCTTCTTAGGTGAACTTTACCTCACAACCATTGTGTCATTATTTAATGTGGTCAAAAGCTATTGTGATGGATCTATACAATTAGGGTAATAAATTTAGATAGCTACCGTTATAAATATATACATATAGAAAATAGCTGTGTGTAATAAAACAGTACTTTCATCTTAATCTTTCATCTTCTTTCCTGAATGTAGATTTTTTTTTCTCATTTAAAGCAGTTTAACTGAATGTAGAAATTCTCCAGGAGAGATAATTAAAGGCTTAGTATATTTGTTTGCTCTGCTTTCATAATCTGCTAAGTATACTTATATTGCTGCTTTCCAACTAAAAGCTGGGGATAGGCTATAGTAGAAGGTATATGTAAGATTGTGTTCCTTTCAGAATGGAACACATCAAAATGTCTTATGTACAAATATTTGAGATTTTGACAATATGAAAAAGTACTGGAAATAGAAATATTTAGTAAGAAAAAATGGTCCACTTCTTTTTCTGTTACTCACCCCATGCACTGCCCCAGACAGCTTAAATCCTGATGTTTTGACATCAAACTTCTGATATCAGTCTGTGTTTGCACAGTTAGTGTGTTTTTTAGCTGTTCAGTAACAAAATGCTGCCAGCTCCTCACATGCTGTAAACTGGCATGTCTTTATTGATGGTAGTTGTCCTTTGCTGACTTCTCACTAAATGATTAGCTGGACCATTGTACACTGAGACTTCATTCAATTCACGTTAAAATCAAAGGAAACACTTGCCAGGTTCCTAGAGAGTGAGATCACTCTAGGAAACAACAGGCAGAACTGTTATTTGTATATATTTTGAATATCCTACACAAGGAAGATATTTATTCAGCTCTTCCCAGCTACAATCCAACAAGCAGAACCAGTCACTTCAAATGACCTACTTTTACCCATCTTGAGGGTCCCAGAACCAACACAAAGAACTCTATAAAATATTTAAATGTCAAGTCTGAGGCTGCTAATACCAAACAGCACTATTCAGTTCCAAATGCCAGCCAGCTGACCAGAGGGGAAAATTTAATAATGCTCCTGATCTCTGATAGGATAAAAAAAAACAGTAAAGTTTAAAAGTTGTCCTTTCATCTTCTCAGCAACCTGCAGTTGATGAAAGTAACATGCTACACGATTTGATTTCAGTGAGAAGAGGGAAAAGAAGTGTGACAATGAGTCATCTGGTACAAAGTGCGAGAACAATTCAGTAAATAGAGCAATTTTCTTTTACTCTCTTTCTCTCTTTCTCTCTTTCTCTCTTTCTTTCTCTCTCTCTTTCTCTCTTTCTTTCCTTCTTTCCTTCTTTCTTTCTTTCCTTTCTTTCCCAGGCAAACTGCCTTTTATCTGATAAAGTCTACATGACAGCCGCATATTTCCCAGAGTGTCAGTCTCCAGAGGTAAGAGAACATAAGAACACCAGTAAATTGCAGGCAACCTAGTTCTCTTGTGTGTAAGCTCACATGCCCTTTTTATCAGAGCTTCTATCATAATAAACCAGGGGAATCACAGGAAGCGCACATACTTATAAAGCTGTTCTCCTCTGAGAATGACCCCCAGACACTAGCTCAAGTCCTTGGATTGCTCACTTACCGATTTACGCTGCCCTCAATCAGTGCTACAAATAAAAAACAAGGAACAGGGACTGTTGCTAATATGAGGTTCTGACTTAGAAACCTTGTGATTTGCTGTTGGCACAGACAGCACGGCACAACCTTGTCAGCCCTGTTAATAAACTTCAGTCACAGTGCTGACCTGCTGACAGGCTCCACAAGCTGATGATATCTTGAAGGTTTTGAGCAAGGATTGCTTAGCATGTCAATAGGGAAGGCTTCTTTATTATGTTATTTTTATATTAATATTTTTTTAGGGAGCTAGGAGCAATAACAGAACCTAAGAAAGAGGAAGAAGCTGTGATTTACCACCATTTTCAAATGTTTCTCTCTTCCTCATGCCCCTTAATTAGTGCTGAGTCATCATTTGGTGATAGAATCTTGCACCTCCATCCACATTTGCACCACATTTATCACCCAGCTGAAAGTCATGGACTACAACATGGTGGTGCCAGTTGTTGAACAAAACAGAGCATATGGATCCAGTACCAAACCCAGAAACTACTCCATGCTTAGTTCATGTGAGGAGTGCTTTCAGGGCCACCCCATAGTTTGGTGTACAGTTCTCTCCTTCAGACAGACCCTCTGTTGGCCTACATACCATTGAGGTAGCTGTGGACAGAGTACCCTTGGCAGCCCCTGGAAGAAGCTGAATTGTAGGCCAAGCCAGAACAGCTGAGCACTGCCACCTCAGATGGTGATGGGGTATCCATTTCTTTATGTCTTAATTCTTGCATGACCAGTTAGTATTTGTGCTTGTGACTGGCTCATCTCCATCATTCCACAGAGTCTGAAAATTGTCCTGGATAGAATCATAGAATCATAGAATGCCCAAGGTTGGAAGGGACCTCAGAGGTCATCAAGTCCAACCCCCCTGCACACG
>JAVCKT010029921.1:0-12146 GCA_032273925.1 Rhynchotus rufescens | reverse complement strand
ATGTAAGTCAAGTGTGAAGCATTCTCTCAATTGTATCCATCTCTGTGCGGTGTTTGTTTCCACAGAAACCTGTTAAGAGGTAACTTTGTTTCTTAAATAGACTTAAGACTGTGTCCCATGTTCTGGCTGGATTGGAAACAGCCTGCTAAAACTGGGATCGTTCCTTGAGTCTCAGAAAAGAGAGGAGATTTGGGAAGTTAGTAAATGGGCAGTGGTTAGTTTTGAAGGAACTGAAACTTCTTTTCTCAAAGAAACTGGTTTATATTTGTGGGCAGCAATTTATTGTCCCTGATGGTCCTTCTGTGGCTCAGCTGTCATGTAAATAGCACGAGCAAGATTTTGTGTTTGAGAGAGACCTGAGGAGTTAAGAGAATTCATGCTTATCCATGAAACAGAGCAAAGGGCAGAATCCTCTGAGATCCTATGAGATGTGTTAGTCTGGAAAGGACAGCATAGACGTTCAGAGTCATTCATGGCTGTGGATCAGTTCACGTTCCCTAAAACACCCTACCCTATGGGAGGGAGGGGGATACAGTTACGTGTGAGGCCCCATGAGAAAACGCTGAATGGTTTATGGCAAAAAGGCCCGGGAGTAGCTTGTTCTAGTATGTGACCAAAAAGGAAATGGTGGATTTGTTACTGCTGCATCAGCCTGGTGCTGTCTGTGCTAAGGGGTCAGAATGCGTGATTGGTACCAGCTGATGTCAATCTGAAAATGCAGAAAGATCCAAAATGTTGCTGCGAACATTGGAAGCCAGAGATGCGTTATGCTGCTTTCTGGATTGGATGTGTCTCGGATAATAACGAGCTAGAAATTGTTACCATCTGACAGCTGCTTGATTTAAATAAATGATTGCTTTTCCTGGCCATTTGACTTGGTTGGTGTCCTCAGCCTCTGAGTGGGCCCAATAACCAGCAGCTCTTACAGCTTTAATGGAAGGGGGCGGTCAGCGAGTTAGTGACTCCTCCTGATTGAGGCTGAGGTACCAGTGGGCCCAGTGTGTGCTGCCTTCATGAGGGGGCACACAGAACATGGCGGCGGGGGGCGCACAGAACATGGCTGCTGGGGGCACAGAACATGGCCGTGGGGGCATGCGGCGCCTCGCAGGCCTCCACCTGGCCTCAGCCTGGTGCCGAGCGGCCTGCAAAGGTGGCCTGGCCTGCAAAGGGCCGGCCCGAGGGCACCACGCACCCGGCAGCCCCAGCGCCTCAGACCTCATCCCCTTCCCGGGCCTGTGTGCCATCTTCCTCGGCATGGCCGCGTCACTACCGCCGCTGTGTCCCACTGGCCCCCTTCTCCATTGCTCTCCATTGCTGCTGCTTTGAGCACAGTCAATGATCTAGTTAATCCATCTTTATTATTTTAGATTTTTTGTTTCTTTAATCTTACACTTTAGTTTCTTAGAAAAGATCCTTGAAAATGTATTTTTTCCAAAGATAAGTACATTTATTTGGGTCTCCACCTTTTGGTCTGTACTAGAGAAAACTCCTGTGAACTGTACTGTACTATATCTGTACTGTGAACTAGAGAAAACTTTGTTAACTAAAGCGTCTGAGCTGTTGTCGTGCAAAAAGAGAACTATGTCAGCTTGTGTTCGTTATAGCTTGTTTGGGGCTAGAATTCTGCTTTGGTTTTATGCAGGATGAAAGGACTTGTTCTGCAGATTGCCAAAAACCTTTGCATACCTACAATTAGATTTAGAATTAGATGAGTATCCTCATCAACTCATGATGAAGGTGGGGCTTGGGATATGGCTGGTTTTGTTTATTTTTTGTGGTTTTTCATCTGTGTGTGTGTGTGTGTGTGTGTGTGTGTGTGTGTGTGTGTGTGTGTAAGTTGTTTTGCTCTAACTGCTCCATCTGCTTCGAGACGGTCCCGCTCGGTGAAAGACTGTTTGCACCTTTTCCATCTTGTGCTTGTGTCTGTGAAGGAGTGTTGGCCAAGACAGTGGTGTGATCAGGCCGCGTGAGTGCTTGCATTTCATGTCAACATGAAAATTAATTTTTGCTGTGTTCCATGCGAAGTAAGAGATTTAAGCCCTGAAGAGGCAATTTCAGTGGTTACTAAGCACTAAATCATTTTGGTAGTTTCATAATATTAAAAAAAGACTGTTTCTGTTCCCTTCCAGTCACTCTTGGAAGCGCACGATATTGTGGCTTCGAAATGTTATGACTCTCCTCCTTCTAGTCCGGAAGTCAATAATTCTTCGGTGAACAACCAGATCGTTCCAGTAGATGCCATTCGCATCCTTGGTATTCACAAAAGAGCGGGAGAGCCACTGGTAAGTAATTGCACGTGTGTGACTTTAAATTAAGAGCGTAATTAAAAGTATTTGCATCTACAGTTAAGTTTTTGATTCTTTCTTATACTGTTTAATTTAAGGAATGAGAAGTTGAAATAGCAAGATATCAACTTGTCCTCTCTGCTGTTCCTTTTAAGAATTTGCAACACCGAGTAGATGCTCTCGAGGCAGTGTGATTCGTTAGCATAACTAATGCATCAGCTCGTTCGTAATACAAAAGGACAGGATTGCAATCAAGAGCAGTACAGTTTTGGTTCAGCCATATAAAAAGCCTTGTGTGAAAGCACTTTTGTGTCACTTGACACTTACTGCTATATAAGGAACTCTTACAGTGTAATTACTGTTTTTAGCAGTATTTTCTTGCAGTGTTTCCTTGCAAGGAGAGTACATGTACTCCCGTCGCAGCGTATTTTTGCTTGAGGTAATGGTGAAATGAAAGTGGGATTCAAGCAGTGGTAAGGCAGGTGTCTTGTGTTTCTGGCAGGGCGTTACCTTCAGAGTGGAGAACAACGACCTGGTGATAGCGCGAATCCTGCATGGCGGCATGATAGATCGGCAGGGTCTTCTGCATGTTGGTGACATCATTAAGGAGGTGAATGGCCACGAGGTTGGAAACAATCCAAAGGAGCTGCAGGAGCTGCTGAAAAACATCAGTGGGAGCGTGACGCTGAAGATTCTCCCCAGCTACAGAGACACGGTTATTCCTCAGCAGGTTGGCAGCGTGCTCCGACCAATTCTGTCAAAGCAACTTCTGCTTGGTGCTTTATTGCATAAAATGGGTGTGGGATTTTGGGATTAGCTATGATTTGATTTTGCTCAAATAATGTTAGCAGGAAAGTTAAAATGCAGGTATCCATATTCCTCTTAAGTACATATTGGAAATGGGATTATTCAGTAGATTAAGGTAACATCTAATAGAAGTTGGTAGAAGTTGGTAGGGTGTACTTTTTCTGTGTTTTGTTTTTAAATCATATCAGAATTTCAGGCATGTTTCTGTGGTATCTCGTGACCTCTTGTGACCTAGCCACACTGCACTGAAATAAACCCATGCATTTAACATGCTCGAGTGTCCAAGTAGTCCCTTTGCTAGACTCCAGAAACCTACTGCATTCAGCAGCGTGGCTTGATGTGTGAGTCTGACTGTAGGTAGGAAGTTGGTGGCGGTTCCATATCCTTCTGTTGTTGCTGCATTCTGCTGGTTTCTCCTTGGCAGAAATCAGTGGCTTATTTTTCTGCCAGCTGGGATAACAAAGCTGTCTCTGGCCTCCTGAAGCAATTCACTGGTTCTTCCCCTGCATCAAATTTGGGTCTTAAAGCAAATAAGATGTGACTGCTTAAACCCTGAGGTCATGGCAAAACTCATACTCCAGACTCTACAAACCTTGAAGCCATATCTCACATTCTGAGAAATATAGAAGTTTTGAGTAACTTAATGTCGGAATACTAATAGAGATATATTGTAGATAGAAATGCAAAAACAAATGTTGTGTAATACACTGTCCAAACTGAACAGTTGGCTTTTTATTTTTGTCATAAAGCTCCTTCAGCCAAGGTTTGCACTGCAGATTAATTTTGCTCTCTCAGCTGGTATGCTATTTGTGATTTTTTTGCCTCCCATAAATTGTATTTTACGTGCCAAATGCAAATTGGTTCATGTCAAACTTTTTAGGCTCTAAGGCATTTCTTCAGCTTGACAGATAAAGTAGAAGGAATGTGTCTTGTATTCTTCAGACGTAGTAATTTTTTACATATTTCAGGTTTTTGTGAAGTGTCATTTTGATTATAATCCATATAATGACAACCTCATCCCATGTAAAGAAGCTGGTTTGAAATTTTCTAAAGGTGAAATTCTTCAGATTGTGAACCGGGAAGATCCAAATTGGTGGCAGGTTGGTAAAACAATAAAAACTTCTTTTTTTCTGTATATGCTAAAAAAGAGAGCTTCACTGTTAACAATTAATAAGGAACTCTTTCAGTGATAGACTATTTTAAGATAGTGTGGGTCTGTGAGAAAAATATTTAGATTGTAATGCATTTTTGATCTAGTAAGATGTCAAAGTTTAAATATAATTTATACTGGTAAATTATTAGCAGTCTGCGTAATGCTAGCATTTTGCTCTTGCTGCTTTTTATTTGTCTTTGCTCTGTATTATAACCTAGCCCTTCCAAAATCAGTTTTAAGTGGACAATTTCTAGCAGAAATGCTTAGGTTGCCTCTAATAATTGTGGTAAACCTTCCCTGGCAGTGACTGTGGGAGAAGCGGATCCCTTCCCGAGGGCTCGGAATGGAGGAGGAGGAGAGGGAAATGAACCCTGTGGATTTGCAGGGGGATGGGAACAGCTGTTTTAGAGAGGCCCTATCTATTGTTTCCCCAATGTCCATAAGCTGTAACGGGCATGTTCAAAATCCAAGTGTTTGGCACTTGGAAATAGTAACAGTTCAGCCTGCTTTGAGATGGTTTTTCTGCATTCAGTCCTTTTCTAGAAGTGTAACCCAGGGCGCACAGTTAGAGATCACAGTGGGTTTGAATACAGATGAGTGGACTTGCAGAGCACTTTCTCCCAACTGAGAAGCCCAAAATTGCAAGTGGCAGTGGCAATCCGAGCTAGGAGCTCAGCATGATGGCTTTCCCTTTGTACCCCTAAACTGCTAGCCCCATGCTGGGTTACAAGGAGTGGTGGGCCAAACATTATTTAATTGTGTATATACTGCTCTGAAGACCCACAAAAATGCTTGAAAAGACTTGGAAATACTTGAAAAGCTGTTGGATTGTCACTTTTAAGTGGCTAAGCAAAAAAGAATAAAAGTGGATGGAGGAAAATGCGGGGAAGTTGTTACTGCTAAGTCAGTTTTAGGAGCTAGATGCTGTGAAATGGCCGAGTAGTTTGAAGGAGTTTGTATGCTCTCTTCTCTGTTATTTTTCAAATTCATCCAACTTTTAACTTGATAGAACCAAGGCAAGGTAAATCAAAGGATCTCTTAAGCAGCTTCTATGATTGGTGAAAAATTAATTGTATTAAGGCAACACAGTGTATTACCAGTAACTGTGCAGATTATACCTGAGGAAAAAGATAGTGGACAGTCAAGACTTACTGAAAACTTAGTAACTGTAAAATTCAAGTAGTCAGTAATAGGTACAGGAATCCAAGTTGAAAAGTTCCTGTTAGCAGGAGACACGGTCTGCCAGCTAGAGAGAAGTTAAAATACAGCATTTCATAATGGTGTGTTTGAAGGCACTGAGCTTGTTGAGCTTAGTCCTGCCGAGGGCTAATAAATTTATGAATGATGTTGATGGAGAATGGTGGCCAAACTTTGATTACCAGCAATCCTTAGTTACTGGATAGAAATCTTCAGTTGGGCAGTGCAGAAGCTTGAAGGAATGATTAGATATGTGTTAATGAAATTCCGTGTTTGTAAAATGACAGCTAAAACATTGCACTGGAACCTCCTTGGAGCAGCACGAGAATACAAAATAAACTCGTGAACACAAAATAGCTGGTTTCACCACTTGGAGAGCTCAGTATTTGGCACTAGGGAAGTCCACGTAGGTCTTCAACACCCGAGGTCTACAACTCCAGGAGCTTGTTCACTGAGTAGGAATTGGTAGTGAACTTGGGTCAGTTTTGTCCAAGCTCTTTTGAGTTTTGGTAACTGAGTGAAAAGCTGCTGCTGCTGTAAGGCAAAATTCTAAAATCCACATCTGAATCTGAGTTTCTAAGTCTTGATAATAGAAGTATCAGCACCCGCCATTGAAAAACTGGCACAATACTGGTACCATACTGGCAGTATGAAAGTCAGGCATCGAAATGTTGATTGAAAAAAAGGTGTTTCTCACAAGTTATCTACATTTTTATCTATTTTTATAGGCTAGTCATGTCAAGGAAGGAGGAAGTGCAGGACTTATTCCCAGCCAGTTCCTGGAAGAGAAAAGAAAGGCATTTGTTAGGAGAGACTGGGACAACTCAGGTGAGATTGAATTAATTTTAGGACTATATTTTGCTCTGGCTCATTTTTTTCCCCTTTCCAACCATAATAGATACTGGAAATTACTATATGAGAATACTCATTATTGGTAAATGTTAATTATTGTATTTGAATGACTTTGGCTTTTGCTTAAGGACAAAAGTAAAACTGTACACTTAGTTGTCACAGATAAGTGAATCACTTTTGCCATCTGCTGATGAAAAACTAAGTGAGATGGGAAGGCCATAGATTAAGGGTGTTTTTTTTTAAAGTATGCTCTAAAAGTTAATATAGTAAACATATTTCAAGGATTTTTCAGGATCTTTTTTTAGAAAGCTTTCTTCGGTAAACTAAGTTTGTTCCTCTATATTTTGTACTTACTATACCATTTAATGTGTGAAGGTAGACATATTTTTCCCTCAGATATATTAAATTTTAGAAAGGTAAAAAATCATTCCTTCAAAATAGTCCCTGTACTTTTAGTGTTTTTAAGAAAATACATTTAGGAAAAATAATGAGCTTGGTTCAATTTTGTTTTTCTAGGGCCTTTCTGCGGAACAATAAGCAGCAAAAAAAAGAAAAAGATGATGTATCTCACCACAAGAAATGCAGGTATTAATAATATTTAAGAATAGAAGTTCTGTAGGCTTCTAAACTTGCAGGTAATCCAATGTATCTAAAGCAGAATGTGTATCCAAAGTGAAATATCTGATTATAAATTCAGTAGTTAGGTAGTTTTTAAGATTTAACAGAAATAGTGACCAATGGAGATAGGGTGCTGGGTGTGTGTTTCAGTAGGTGGAAGTCACGGAGGTCAAAGCAGAGTGGTGTGCAGGGTGTTTTCCAGTTCTGATCACTCTGCAAAGTTCTCCGTGGCAGTAAAGGTCATAATCTCACTTTGTGCTGCCCCTGAAGGGATAGCTGTTGTGTTCCAATAAACCAGAAGGCTTCTATCAGACTTGAAGCCTTTTGAGTGTTATTTCACACATGCTCTGTTAATATATTAAACAAAACAGCTTAATTTTTCTTGCAGTAATGACTGAGCATTAACTGTTTTTTTTGTACACTTTTCAATGTAGAATTTGATCGTCATGAAATCCAGATATATGAGGAAGTAGCCAAAATGCCTCCTTTTCAAAGGAAAACACTGGTCCTGATTGGGGCCCAAGGAGTGGGGCGAAGAAGCTTGAAGAACAGGTTTATTGTACTGAATCCCACTAGGTTTGGAACTACAGTGCCATGTAAGTTCTCCGGCCTCCTCCTGTAACATCCTGCTTGGAGTCTCTGATTAGCTGGGAAACAACCTGAAGTGAATTCCAGTGATTCATTCAGTGTATCAGTTGTTTTGGCAGAGTACAAAAATTGTTGGGTGGGGGGAATTTTTCCTCTTCCCAGATAAATAGGCTAACATAGGATTACAGCTAGAAATACTGAGAAAATTACTAATCTATTTCCATCTTTTTTTAAAAAAAGCTCTCACAAGTACAGCTTTCTGTACATGCTATATCTCCAAGTAGGCATTATATATTTTTTCCATATTGCTGCGAGGGAAAACATGTCCTTGGTGCTGAGTTCAATCCCACAGCACACAGTGCTGCAGTTTTCCTTCAGTGTGCATAGCTGAACTGTTAAGGCATCTTCTGGCTGTGAACTGTCAGAGCTCATTTCCCAAGGGTTATTTCGAGATCATCCGAGTTGTGTTGATATTGTATTAATCATTAGGGTTTTAACCCTTCCCTGCAGCCTTGTCTATGACTAGGTGTCCTCGTGTTCTAGGAATACTTTCATTACCAATGGCTTCAGAAGACCATTTATCCTGGGTCAGGTTTCTGCAATAATGAGGTTAATGGGAATTATTGGTTGAGGGAGGTGTTTTCCACTTGCATCAGAGTGTTATGAAGGGGATTCATTTGCTGTTTGGTCTGTTGTATTTTGGAACTCAGGTAGTGGGCAAGAGAAATGGTGGCAACACAGCAACGTTGAAATCATATTTTCTTCCTTTATTTTCACTTTCTTGCTTAAGTTAACAGCTGTGTTGCACTCTTAACAACTAGCTTAGTGGCTGGCCTAGTCTTACTCAACTGTTGTCATTAAACCCTCTCCATTTAATTTATTTTGTTTTACACAGGGGAGGCCAGGGGAAGCAGCCTGCCGAGTTCCTTGTGGCCAGACCAATTTTGGTGTTTGAGCAAGCTTGCCCTATAGGCAGCTCTGTTATCTCCACCCTAAATATGTGGGTGGATGCGAGGGGCAGGGGAAGCAGAAACTATGAGTGTTTAATTACATTTTCACAAGTAAACCTGGCATATGAGAGTGATTTTTATTTGATGAATAATGAGAAAGGATGGCACGAGTGAGTGTTACCTGTGGAATAAAGCCCTAATACAGAGGAAATAGGTAGTTCAGTCTCGTTGTAGAGCTAAAAAGGTAAATTCAATTTATATTTTAATTTTTTTGCTTAGTTACTTCCCGAAAGCCAAGAGATGATGAAAAGGACGGGCAAGCCTACAGATTTGTGTCACGGGCTGAAATGGAGACAGATATTAAAGCTGGCAGATATTTGGAGCATGGAGAGTATGAAGGGAATCTTTATGGCACCAAAATCGATTCCATCCTTGAAGTTGTTCAGACGGGAAGAACTTGCATTCTGGATGTGAACCCGCAGGTAGGGATTGTATGGGAGCCTTGCCCCAGAGCAGGCAGCCTTTGTGGCCAAGAGCAAGGCCGAGCACTTTGAAAAGAAACCTTGTAATTTCAGGCAGGGTAGGAGTTCCTGAAATAAAAATACTAGCCTATCGTGCAGTGCTGCTAATTGTAACAGCGTAGCTTTGCAGTGCTCATTTACGCAACTAATGAGGCCGTGATGAATCATCATTCTTGTATGTAGTTAATTCAGGTGCATTTATTTTTTTTCTCTTTGATTCCAGGCTCTGAAAGTCCTGCGGACCTCGGAATTCATGCCCTACGTCGTGTTCATCGCTGCGCCAGAGCTGGAGACGCTGCGAGCCATGCACAAGGCTGTGGTGGACGCTGGAATTACAACCAAACTTCTCACTGTAAGCAGTGTGCCACATTGGGCTTGCTTTGGATGGGGTGTTCTTAGTTTTTCGTTGTTGTTGTTGTTCTAACTTCATTTTATTTTTTTTTCCTGAAGCCTTTAGGAAAGGTTTGACAAGATCTTTGCTGATTACCTAGTAGAAGTTAATCAAATACTGTGTATAGGGCAGATGGCTTCTTTTTTAAAGATAGACCTCTTATGGTGAAGTACTGATTACAAGAATTACTTGTATTCTTTGAGAAGGGCCATATTTGATTCTTTGGTGGGGGGAAAAAAAAAAAAAAAAAGGGATGTCTGATCGGAATTCTTCCATTGCAAAGTGTCTTTACTTCCTATCCACCGTCTCTGCCCCAACACATCCTTGTGTAGGTCTGACAAGAGCTGCAGCAGTGGGCCCTGAGCCCAGCCTCTCCAGCCTAGCAAGGCAGAGGCGTTTCTGGGGCACGGGCTCGCTCTGCTGCAGGAGCGAAGGCAAGTGCCAGGCTGGGTTCAGCAGTGCAGCTCCCTCTGCCTGGCAAAACCTGCCGGGCCTTCCTGACCCCTCTCCCCTGCAGCAGTGTAGATGGCAGCAATATCTTAGCCAGTGCTGAAGGACATGCAAGGCAGTAAAGTGGGAGATGGGTTAATTGTCAGTGAACAAATATATATGTATATATTTCTTTTGAAACCTGTGAGATTCCATTTTCTTAATGACATGGGAAAATACCCACTCCTATTTGTGGATCCCAGTTGTTACTGGGCTTAACATATCTCTGGGTACTTTTTCCCCAGCTTTTACAAACACGTAAAAGATAGTGGCAGCTCTTCATGAAGTCTTAAAAATGTAGAAACATAAATTTCTTGCCTATTTGGCTGCTCATGTCAGAAGTAAGATAAAGCACTGGTGCTTTTTGAAGGAGAAAATATGTGCAAATGAACAGAAAGGACAAAATGTAACATCTAAAAGAATAGGATGTTCTAGAGCTTCTAGAAACCTTCATTGTCAAACATACTTGGATTCTTGAATTCTTTCATTCTTGGATTTTTGGTGCTTTTTATTTGAAAATAAATCAGGGGGCCTAAGACATTTATATAAGTGAATGACTCAATTATTCATAAAGAGGTTAACTTTTTCTGATTGAATCATCAGATGCAGATGCAAAATGATTAACTGCCTGTTGTTTAGACAGGCTCCAGCTGAAATGCTTTTATTTGCTTTCTTAGGGATAGCAAGATTTGTAATCATTTGGTTGTGATAGATGGCATTGCTGTCACAACATGCTTCAGACCCGTCAAAGGATTTTAACCTAAGTTTTACAAGGAATACAAATGAAAATGTTTCATTAGCCACCCTGTGCCCCATGCTCTGGGTGTCCCTGCTGAAGCAGGGGCTTGGGCTAGATGATCTCTAGAGGTGCCATCCAACCTCAACCATCCTGTGACTCTGTGATTATTGTGTTTTAAGTGTATAGATTATGTGGGTGTAAATAGCTTTGCTTTTTAGTTCAAAAGACTGCTTTTAAAGCGATCCTTTGCTGCCAAGTCCGCTGGGCTTAATAATTAAGAAAACTCCTTCCACAGGACACCGATCTGAAGAAAACGGTGGACGAGAGCGCCCGCATCCAGCGCGCCTACAACCACTACTTCGACCTGACCATCACCAACGACAACCTGGACAGAGCCTTCGAGAAGCTGCAGGCTGCCATCGAGAGGCTGCGCCTGGAGCCCCAGTGGGTGCCCATCAGCTGGGTGTACTGAGCCCCCCGGGCGCCGGCCCCACGGCTAGATCCCGCCCCGGGCAGCCTGCGCATTTCTACTCGCTGTAAATTCGGGAGTACACGATGCTGAATTTTTATAGAAGCGTTGAAGGGAAAGTGTACTTAAATATGTAATTTATTTTAATTTTTCTAACTTTTTATGGATAACCTTTCTATTCATATCACATGAAGGAAATGCGTTTAAGCATTTTTATACGTTTTGGTTTAGTACCTTTGCCTTTTTCGTCTGAGGAACTTGCGGTCGTTCACTTTAACATTTACATCTCGGTCTTACATTTTCACTGTGATTAACAAAAAAAAAAAAAAGATACTTGAAATTTTTTGTAAAACTCTTGTAAATGTCAGTTAAAACTGGTCAAAAGTCTACAACTCTTCCCGGGAGGATACACTAATCTCTTTTCTTTCCTTTGAAAGATTTAAGTTTCACGGGAGCAGACTTATAAACACCGAAATCAGCAGCCACCACCCAGCTCTTGCTCCAGCTTCGCTCTGCTTCACGTTGCCGCGTTCTTGCCGTTTCAGGAGCTCTCCATGTCTCTTGATTTAGCCAGCTGTTCTGTAGGTTCCCCTAACGTGTCTCTCAGTGCTCCGTGGTACCTTGTGGGCTTCGGGTCAAGCTGTTGTGCACACTGACCTGTTACCTTGTGCTGGCTGAAGTCCTGGTGTTGGAGAGCCTCTGTGCAAGGGAGTTTGGTGGCATGTGAGTGATGCAGAAGTAGCCTGAGAGGGCCGGGTAATGTGGAGCCTTGTAGAGTGAAGCTTAATGTCCAGGACTGTTTATTCACACTTCTAAAAAAAAACCCCACGCTGCTAAAAGAAAGCAGCATTTTCTTTTCTTAACATTGTTCAATATTTGTATATTAATCTGTGACTTAAGTTCTTGTGATATTTAGCTGGCTTCTCTATTATGTTTTGGAATATTTGTGAGTGATCAGCTGTTGTCCTTTTCGGAATGTGACGTGATGGGATTTCTGTGCTCTTTGTTACGTTATGTTTTTAACTGCATTTTTTTTTTGCTAGATGGCTTGTGAATTGGACACTTGTCAACTGCTAATAGGCAGTGT